>SJYA01003021.1:11490-36308 GCA_006410615.1 Neotragus moschatus | reverse complement strand
ATCTCTTCAAGAAAATTAGAGATACCAAAGGAATATTTCATGCAAAGATGGGCTCGATAAAGGACAGAAATGGTATGGACCTAACAGAAACAAAAGGTATTAAGAAGAAGTGGCAAGAATACACAGAAGAACTGTACAAAAAAGATCTTCACAACCCAGATAATCACGATGGTATGATCACTCACCTAGAGCTAGAAATCCTGGAATGTGAAGTCAAGTGGGTCTTAGAAAGCATCACTACAAACAAAGCTAGTGGAGGTGATGGGAATCCCAGTTGAGCTATTTCAAATCCTAAAAGATTATGCTGTGAAAGAGATGCTGTTACAGATTGAATTTCTTTGTGCCCCCCAATTTATATGCTAACATCTAATCCCCAATGTTATGGTACTTAGAGGTGCTACTGGGAGGTAATTAGGTCATGAGGGTGGAGTCCCCGTGAATAATATTTGTACCCTTATGAGAAGAGGCAAGAGAACTGAAAAGTTCTCTTTCTGCCGTGTAAGGACACAAAAAGTCATCAGTCTACAATGTGGAAGAAGGTCTTCATCAGAATCTGACCACACTGGGACCCTTGATCTCAGATTTTCAGCCTTTAGAAACCCAGTAAATACATCTCTGCTATCTATAAACCAACAAGTCTATGTTATTTTGTTATAGCAGCCCAAGATGACTAAGATGACTAAGACATAACCTCCACAACGGAGTGTGGAAATGCCCTGGATGGATAGAATTGCTCTCTCAATTCCTTCACACTTCTATCTTTGCTTCTCCTGAAACCACCTATGGCCAGGAATTTTACTGGAGAGCCACCAGGCTCCTTTGCGTGTTCACCAAAGACAACACAAGGATCTCTGGAGTGATTAGAAGAAGAGTCCCAGAAATGGAGGCTAGGGAGCCCTGGGCACAAATTTCCCTACTTTCTCATTTTGTCTAGGAAATTGGATAGCTTGTGCTTCTACCTCCCAATTCTCAGCAGCTAAAATTTTACAGTAATGTGTGCCGTAATTAGTATTTCAACCTAAAATTCAAGAGAGCAGCTGATTCTTTGCTAGAGTATGCTCAGACCGCTCTCTCCCCTTCCTTTCCCCTCTCTTTTATTCATTGGTCTTATATATTATTTATTTTTATGTCTGTCTTCTTTAGCACCTAGCACAGTGCTTAGCAAGTAGCACACAATATCAGCTCACTGTTCATTTAGGGCTTCCCAGGGGGCACAGTGGTAAAGAATCTGCCTGCCAATGCAGGAAACCCAAGAGATGCAGGTTTAATCCCTGGGTCAGGAAGATTCCCTGGAGTAGCAAAGGACTTGTTCTAGTATTCTTGCCTGGAAAATTCCATAGACAGAGGAGCCTGGAAGGCTACAGTCCATGCGGTCACAGAGCTGGACACCACAGAGCACAGCACCACCACATAATGACAGTGACTGATGAACGATGAGTGAAAAATACATGTTCATCATTTATTTTTGTTTCAGTCTGAGAACTTGGGAAAAGTATCAGCTCCACTCCCCAGTGCCCAGAATTAGAATTATTTATGGTGAGACCTGATCATTAGTATTTTAAAAAAGCTCCTAGGTAATTCTCCTCTGTAGCCTATAAACTCCTGTTATGTCACATTCTCAAATACTGCATTTCTATACATTTAACAACGTGGACACAAAAAATGTTGCTTATCACACAGTCAGAAATATTTATGCCACTGTTTAAGAATCAAAATACATACATTGTAACAAATTGAAATTATAGTATTGTTTCAATAAGATTTAGAAAATTTTAGCCAGAATACAGTAGTTTATTTTAGAAACAGACTCGTAGACATAAAGAAACAAACTCGTGGTTAACAAATAGGGAAGGGAGGAATAAGGGATAAACTAGGAAATTGAGATTAACATATACACACTATTATATATAAAAATAAATAACCAACTAGGGTCTACTATATATCACTATATAACTAGTGTACTATATGTATTATAAATATATGTAGTATGTATACTATATATATATTATATAACCATATTCAGTTCAGTACAGTCCCTCAGTCATGTCCAACTCTTTGTGACCCCATGAATTGCAGCATGAAAATGAAAAAGAATCTAAAAAGAATATACATATAAATATATATATAAACTGAATCATTTGCTATACACATGAAACTATTATAATACAACATTGTAAATCAAATATATTTTAATTTAAAAAAGGTTTGTTGTAAAACTTTCAAAAATGTACAGGATGGGTGGGGAGAATATAATATATGCAAAACAACTGACTTTCTCCTTGTATTTTTGTACTAGCATTATATATTTTACTTTATATTTCTTTTAGCCTGATTACAATAAATGTAACACGCACTTACTTGAAAAAATTTCAGATAATGTAGACTATACCAAGGAAAAAAGTAAAATTTATTCTTTACTGATCACTGTAAAATATTTTGGTATATATGCTTTATAATTTTTTCTGTAATAGGGCAGTGAATGAGCCTTGACCCAGAATTAGGGAGCAGGACTGAAAGCTGAGGTTAAGGAAATGCTTTGTTCCCAAGGGCATATCAATCCCACAGCTGAAAAGGCTGCATACTGCAGGATTCTGACTACAGTTGACCCTTGAACAACCATGTGAACTGCATGAGAATTTTTCCACTAAATGCATACTGTAGTGCCACGTGTTCCAAGATGGGCTGACTCTGCAGATGTGGAACCACAGTCAAGGAGGGCCAACCATTAATATAAGTTATGCTGGGATTTTCAACTGAGTTGAGCGTCAGAGCTCCTAACCCACTTCTACCTCCCAAATGTTGTCCAAAGTTCAACTCTATCTGACATTCTGGAAAAGACAAAACTATGGAGATAGCTAAAGGGTCTGTGGTTGCCAGGGGTTATGAGGGGGAGAAGGGTGAATATGCAGAGCACAGATATTCAGGGGAATGAATATATTCTGAATGTATCACAATGGTGTACAGGCGTGCATGCTCAGTAACTCAGTTGTATTTGACTCTTTGTAACCCAGTGGACTGTGGCATCCACCAGGCTCCTCTGTCCATAGGATTCTTCAGGCAAGAATACTGGAGTGTGTTGCCCTTTCTTCTCAAGGTGATCTTCCATACCCAAGGACTGAACCCGTGTCTCTTGCGTCTCCTTGCACTAACAGGCAAATTCATTACCACTGAGCCACCTAAGAAGCCCATCACAATTGTATAGTTATAATATATATTTGAGAAATGCTGGACTGGAAGAAACACAAGCTAGAATCAAGATTGCTGGGAGAAATATCAATAACCTCANCCCTTACTTTAATTTCCAGGAATAATAAAAAAAATTGTACTTCATTATTCTATAATTATATATGATCACATATTTTAAACTTTTCTTCTTTCATATTGATGTTGGATTAAAAAACTATGATTTTGTTTTTTGTATCTGTTCAATATTTTTTTGAAATGAGCATAATAAGAGCTTACCAACACATATAATCATTCTTCCCAGGATTTTATTAGTATAAATACAATTCAGTGCTCTAAAATTTGTGAAGTAATCACTTCATGGGAAATAGATGGGGAAACAGTGGAAACAGTGTCAGACTTTTTTGCGGGGGGGCTCCAAAATCACTACAGATGGTGACTGCAGCCATGAAATTAAAAGATGCTTACTCCTTGGAAGAAAAGTTATGACCAACCTAGATAGCATATTAAAAAGCAAAGATGTTACTTTGCCAACAAAGATCCGTCTAGTCAATGCTATGGTTTTTCCAGTGGTCATGTATGGATGTGAGAGTTGGACTGTGAAGAAGGCTGAGTGCCAAAGAATTGATGCTTTTGAACTGTGGTGTTGGAGAAGACTCTTGAGAGTCCCTTGGATTGCAAGGAGATCCAACCAGTCCATTCTGAAGGAGGTCAGTCCTGGGTGTTCTTTGGAAGGACTGATGCTAAAGCTGAAACTGCAATACTTTGGCCACCTCATGGGAAGAGTTTGGTCATTGGAAAAGACCCTGATGCTAGGAGGGATTGGGGGCAGGAGGAAAAGGGCATGACAGACGATGAGATGGCTGGATGGCATCATTGACTCGATGGGCGTGAGTCTGAGTGAACTCCAGGAGTTAGTGATGGACAGGGAGGCCTGGTGTGCTCCAATTCATGGGGTCGCAAAGAGTCGGACACGACTGAGCGACTGAACTATAGATTAGGAAACTGTAGCTTAGACCCTATGAAAATGAGACAATGAAATACAAAGCAAGAAGTAGAAAGAAAATTGCACTTATGGAAGAAAGCAAGTCTCTTGGTACAAAGAAACTAGGGGACAAATGACACTGAAAACTGCCTCTGCTCTGATGAAAAAGATGTGAGCTAAATATTTACCTGGATATTGTTATTAATTACACATCAAGTTTATAAAATTGCATCCAAGATAAAACTGGTAAAGAAGAGGGAATCATAATGTAACTAAAGTCGGTCCCATGGGGAGAGTCCTAAACAGTAGCACATAAAGAGGTGCCCAGAGCGGATAGCTCCTTCGTCTTCAGTTTCAATACCTTCTCCATCGGAGTGTGAAGCGAACAAGAAACTCCTCTGATGGAAATTTTAATGTATTTCCCATTCTAATTAATTTGGAGATTTTTTGTCATGTTTGCCTCAAGGAAGATCACATAAGGGACTATTTTAAGCAACATGCAATAAAGATGAATGTATCTAAATTAAGGCAGAAATAAGGCAAAATGCTGATTTTGTTTTGATTCTTTTAGTAATTAATTTTTTAAATTGTCCTAGCGTACCTGTTTAGAGGATATAAAAATAACTATACTCGGTCTTAACTGCCTTAATTATCTAAAAAGATCCATGTCCTTGATATACTTACAAAAATTAATTACCTTATGCAAGAGAGAGTATAGCCAGCAAACTTTCATTTTTATGTATCATAAAGTTAGACCATTAATGCTGGGAAGTCCTAATGGGAAAGAAAATAAATGAAAACTAGGAAGCCCTGTGGATTGAAATTCCTTATTGAAGACCATCACTTAATACCCCCATAAAAGTAGTTAACATGAGTGCACTGCTTCAAATATGCTAAGTACTATCTAAAGCCTTTGTAAGGAGCGACATATTCAATCTTCACAGCAATCCTTTGAGGCACAGGTATTATTGTTCCTGTTTTACAGAGGGCAGATGTTAAGTAACTTGTCCAAATTCACACACAAATCACGTGGAGACAGACACTGAACCCAGACAATTTATCTGCAGATTCAATGCCCTTGGCGACTACACCATAGCACACGCCAAGCTGTAGCAACGTGCTTCCTTCCGCCCTCGAAACCAGAGTACTGCAGAATCGCCCTCGGTGTGCAGGGTGGTCAGTGGGCCTTGATCGGTGTCCCAGGTCTAGACTGGGACTGTAGACTTTGACCTTGAAACAACATGGAAGGACCCAGAGGACATTATGCCAAATGAAGTAAGCCAGACACATAAAGACAAGCACTGTGAGATCTCACTGGGTGTGGAATCTAAAACAGCCAAGCCCAGAGAGCAGAGCGTCGACCAGGGACCTGGAAGTGGGGAAAAGGGAAGACGTGGGCCTAAGGGTCTTGTGATCTTTCCGTTACAAGTTCAGTTCTGGAGATCTAATATAGAGATTAGTGACTGGAGTTAGCAAGACTGTATTGTATACCTGAAATTTGCTAAGGTGGCTCATCCTAAGTGTTCCCACCACAAAATAAAGAGAAACAGACAGAACTATGTAAGGCAAGGGTTTATTAAATGGTTGTGGTAATCATGTCAAAATACATATATATTCCAAATATTATGCCCTATACCTTAAATATATAAAGCTTTAATTTGTCAAGGATACTTCAAGGAAGTCAGAGAAAAAAATAAAATGGGGACCTCAGAAGTCATCAACAGCCTGCCTCTTGCACACTCAGGAAGGATAAATTATGTTTACAATTCTTCCTGTCTGTAATCTCCTTTCTTGCAAAGGACTCCCAGATCCTTCACCCCTGTGATAAAATAACAGAAATAATTCATGTAGAATTTACATGCCATCAATAATTACTTCTTTATTTTTTTTCCTACTGAAACAGGCCTCTTGTTTAAAGGAATAAGAAGATAGCTGTAAGATTTTGGGGAAAATGTTCCAAAAATTCAATCTATTAACAAATTTATTTTTTGTCATTGTTATTACTATTTACTTAAACACACCTAGGTATACCTGGCATTCATTCCCATCAAAATGGTTTGTCATTCTCCAAAATGATGCTCAGAGCTTTCATTCACTGGAAACTCTTAAGTTGGAGGTGCTTATCACAGGAGTGGTTAAAGAAGATTTCTGGAGGAGGAAACCCCTGAGCTGGTTTGTGATTGGCGATGACTAGTTTGTGGTTCTCAGTGTGCTAGTGGCAGGGGTATGAGGGAACTGCCGCAATTCTGCGCATCTGCGTGGTCAGAGAGGCTGCCTGCCAGAGGCCATGAGGGACAGATGCAGAGAGTGGTGGAGGGGGGCTCCCAGGAAGCCACGGCGGAAGAGCATGGCTCAGCCTGCAAGGGGCCAAGCCTGGGTCCACTGGTCCAGGCTGTTCCCAGAAAGGCCTTTTCCAGCTTCCAGCCTTAAACTTACAACACAATTATTCTTAGATCCCATCTGTGGTAAGATCAGCAAAACCGCTTGTGAAGGACAAGTCAAATAGTTACAGATTCTGTCTGGCGAACCATTTAGCTCAGCTCACCTCTCTGCTCTAACATTTCATGGTTTGTGGCCTGGAAAATGCTTTTCAAGCAAAATGAAATTTGAGAAAAAAAGAATAAACGATCTTAACAGACACCTGACTACAGAAGATATACGGATGTCAAATAAGCCAGTCAAAAGACACGCAGCATCGTGTGTCCTTACAAAATGAAATGCCACAGCACATGGTGGAAACCCACAGCAGCTGCGACTCCAAATGCTGGGGAGGACATGGAGCAACAGGGACTCTCACTCATGGCTGGTGGGATGCAAGAGGCTGCAGCCATTGTGAAGACAGCTGGTGGTTTCTTACAAAGTTAAACATGCTCTTACTATATGATCTGGCATCTGCACTCCTCTGTATATAACCCACATCACGAGAAACTTATGTTCACACAAAATCTGCAAAGAAATATTTATCATAGCTGTTTTCTTAACTGTCAAAACTTGGAAGCAACCAAGATCTTCTTTAGTAGGTCAACGGATGAATAAACCCCTGTACATCCATACAGTGGAATGCTATTCAGCCAAAACAAGAGATGAGCTAGCATGCCACAGCAAGTCCCGGAGAAAAACTTAAATGTCTTTTGTAAGTGAAAGAAGGCTGCATGTACGATTTCAATTACATGACGCTGTAAAGAAAGGGAAAATCACAGAAAGGTGAGTTCAAGTTTTATTTTATATCTTAAGTAAAAATGCTCTTAGATTACTTAGGATATATCAAGTCAATATTCTTTCTCTTTTTTTGATTGAAATATAATTGACACATAACAACATTTAAGTTTAAGGTATACAACATGTTGGTTTGATACATTTACATGTTAAAATGTAATGTGTTTTTTACCCAAATCTAATAATTATATATTGACCATCTTACAATGATTTCTCAAAAAGTTTACTTCCACCTTCTTTTAAGAAGAGGAAAAAATTATTTTTAATAGGAAGATTGATTATTTTCATTACACCCACCAAGCTCTGTGTTGGCTCTGGAATTATTTTTAACCAAGAGCAGAAGACAACTGAAAAGTAACATGATTTCTGAGAATAATACAGCACACACGGACGCACAATAACTGGCAATAGACAGTGTGCCATTCACGTGTATCTATGTAGTCTGAGACTCTTTCTCCATAGACTTCTTAATCCTTATTCAGAGCACACAGTGATTTGGTCCAATTCCTGCCACTAATGCACACGTTGTTATTGAGAACGTGCTTGAAAAATACATTTTTCATTTAACACGGGCCTATGCTATCAATTAAATACAAGAAACTGTCACAAACCACGAGGATTCTTAATAAAAATGGATTTTGGTCTACTTAAGGCTCAACACCCAACTCCAATCTGAAGATCAAAGTTGTGTGGGAATAAAGGCCAGAAGGAAGAGATCAACATCAAATATTTCAGTTCTGAGGTTAGTACATGTGCTTAGAGAAGCCCACTGAAGCACCTGTCTTAAGGAAGCAGCAGCTATTTTGGCACTGTGAGAAGATGCTAGATATTTTTAAGACAATGATAATACTTCTTGGCTCAAAGCAGCAACAGTTATATGTTTGTATTTGATGCACAAAGACATAATGGATAAAGAGAGGTTAAACCTGCTTTAACAAATAATAGTTTCTGTAGAAATCCTAGGAGACAAAGATACAGATTTTGTATGTGTTTGTGTATGTTTGTATGTACGTTCACCACTAACGATTCATCTAAAGGACAGTAGTTAGTCTACCAGTCCATTCTGAAGGAGATCGGCCCTGGGATTTCTTTGGAAGGGATGATGCCAAAGCTGAAGCTCCAGTACTTTGGCCACCTCATGCGAAGAGTTGACTCATTGGAAAAGACCCTGATGCTGGGAGGGATTGGGGGCAGGAGGAGGAGGGGACAACCGAGGATGAGATGGCTGGATGGCATCACTGACTCGATGGGCGTGAGTCTGAGTGAACTCCAGGAGTTGGTGATGGACAGGGAGGCCTGGTGTGCTGCGATTCATGGGGTCGCAAAGAGTCGGGCACGACTGAGCGACTGAACTGAACTGATAATACAAACACCTTCCCGAGTCCATGATTATATCCTTAAATATAATAAACAGAATTCACTTGGTCACAAAGATGACATTTACAGGTGGATTCATTAAACATCATCTCAGAATAGAACAAGTTTTATATTCAGTTCCTGCCGTGTGTCCTCTCATGTGAAGAGGCAGTGAGACATACTTAACTGAACTTTTAAGAACTACTACAGTTTAAAAAGAAAAAGTCCACTTGATTCTACTCGTCTGCATCAACTGAGTCAGTCAAAGCCCTGAGCATGTACAGATACAGCAGACCCCAGAGACCACGGGGAAGGATGTGGACGGCACACCCAGTGCTAGTCCAGCAAGTCAGGCTTCTGAATGGAAGATCAGGAAGATCACACAAAGCAGGAGAAGGGAGCCCCGGAGGGGAAATCATACTGTTTCTAAAACCAGGATTCCCATTGGCAACGTAAAGGTTAAAGAACCAAGTGTAACTTCCCAACAAAGTGTAGATTCCAAAGCAAATTTAACAAAAAGGGAAAATGTAACCTCTAATAACTTTTGTAAACACAAACACATAGGTTAGTAGCTGTTTTCATACCCAAGATGAACTGCCCAATGAAATGAAAGACAGAAAAATGAATAGCTTATATTTTAGTACCCACAAGCTAGTGTTCCTAAAGTAGAGCATGTTATGTTAAAACACAACTACTACTTTCATTTGAAGATGGTCCTACTGAAATTTTATCAAAACAAATGATTCCTATCTACCAAACATGATTGGAGACTGATCTGGGCTATGGTTTAAAAATATTGCACGTCTGTAAAACTTCACAAATCGTGCAGGTTATGAAAGAAAGGTTTTACTTTATCCACATTTCATTACGTTGAATCGCTATCGATTCTTACTATGTAAAAAAGTATATTTGTTGAATCCTAATCAGTTGAGTAAAATATGCAAAAACGGCTGCCTACATTGTCCCGTTGATTACCTATTCTTTATCGTGAATGTATCTTTTTTATAATTTTAAGGAAAACAACCTACAGAACAGAGTGAATTTAGCAAAGATGAAATAGGTAGCAATTCTACCTGAAGTAAGGACAGAAAAGCCCAAAATTCTCATTGTTAAGTGTGAACTCTAAGGAAAAAATAAATAAACACAGGTGTATGCATGATTCAGACTGAGAGCCAACAGGAAAAAAATTGAAAAGATAAAGGGTGAAAATGCTAAAGACAGAAAAAAGAAATAAAATGAGAAGAAATCAGGAACAGTGTGGCAGAAAAGCTTCGGGGGCAAGTTGACAAACTCAACTTGCTATTGTTCATGCTTCCAAAAAAATGCAAACACTACCAATATATGAACTATGAACTGGCGTTTCTGTTACATATATATATAACACTATCCAAAATTCCATGAGAGTTTCCTGGGAATTTCAAAAAAAGAGTAATAGTTCAAAAATTATTGCTAGATGTCACAAAAATTAAATAAATACAAAGTGGTTTCTCTCTGATAAGTAGAACAGGCAATAAAATATACAAAAACACATCAACTGCATTGTCCCAAGCCTGTATTGA
The DNA here is from genome assembly GCA_006410615.1 of Neotragus moschatus. Classification (NCBI taxonomy): domain Eukaryota; kingdom Metazoa; phylum Chordata; class Mammalia; order Artiodactyla; family Bovidae; genus Neotragus; species Neotragus moschatus. Next base: position 26,009 of record SJYA01003021.1, on the reverse strand, counting down.
CGCTGAACACCAGCCACGTGCTAAGAACAAATTTCTCCCCAGTTTGTGGGTCCACCCGATACCACCCTTCCTCACCTGCTATAAAGTGGTGCCCTCAAGTATTTTATTTATTCTAGCACTGTGTTGAGTCCCTTCATTCTAGTTTTATAACGAGTTACATATTTATGTACGTCCTACATGTGTGTTCATTTATGTATGCTTACATCCACGTACACTGTAGGCTAAGATCTGTCTCCTTGCCAAAAATAGTATGTTGAGGTCCTAACCACCAGGGCTTCACGGTGATCTTATGTGGCAGTAGGGTCATTGCAGATGTAGTTAACATGAGGTCCTGCTGCATTAGGATGACCTTGACCCCATAACTGATATTCTGAGAAAAATAAGGACCCAGAGGCATACACAGAGGAGAAAGTCACGTGAAGACAGAAGCAGAAACTGGAGCAATGGGTCCACAAGTCAAGGGATGTGAAAGACAGCTGGCCACTGCCAGATGCTGGGACCAACAAGGAAAGACCCTCCTCTGAAGCATCAGGGAGAATCAGGCCTCACTGACCCTGTGACCTCAGATTTCCAGCCTCCAGCCTGGGAGGGGATAGACTTCTACCATTTTGAGCCACCCAGTTTGAACTCTGTTATGGCAGCCCTGTGAAATTAATACTACTTGTCTGGTTGGTTGTTTACTCATTCATTCACTAATTTACTGCAAGAGGCACGTGGGATTAAGAACCCAAGGTGGGGGGCAGGCCATCTAGCATCGTGTAAAACAGGTAATAGGACCTCAATGTACACTTGCTAATGAACGATGTTCTGAGATGCAGGTAATAAAACATCACGTGGGAACTTGGGGGAAAAAATGAGATAATGCAAATAAAACACTAACAGGTTATTCAGCCCCCAAATGTCAGTCCCCCTCGTTGGAAGAGAGGCAAGTCTATTCTTTACACATTAGTTCTCCACCAAATACCTTTTAAGACTGTCAATTGTTTCCTTGGAAAACCCATTCTGCCTGCTTTGTTTTGTTTTTGATAAATGCGCTAGTTTCTATTTTATCTGAACCCCATCTTTTCTGTTCAGAAACATTCTCCCTTGTGTTACAGAGAGAAAGCGACAAGCAAAGGCAAATTCACAGTGACCGAGACCGTAGAGTTTGTCTATGTTTTATCGGCAAACATTAAGATCAATGACAGAAGCTGACTTTCATCTCATTTCCCCCCATTTCCATCTCTATCTCACCTTCCCACCCCAGGGGTCCATGAGTTCTGTCCTCCAGAAGATGAGAGCAACCATTCTGAACACCCCAGAGTGCAGAGTATCAGGCCTTTCACAGATGAAGTAGATGCAATCCTGAGCAATATTTAAAACCAAATATGCATGCTTATTTTTCCCACTTAAACAATGACAACCACATTTTGGCTACACGACTTCAGCAAGAGAAAAATAATAATGCCCAGTTGTGTGGAGCTGCAGTTTCTCTGAAGCTATAGCATAAAGTGAGAAATTAAAATTCTACAGTCATCCAGATCATTTCCATTTTTGCGAAGAAAAGAAAAAATATCCTGGGTTTAACTCTCTACACACAACAGCAGCCCGTGAGCCTGTGGCCTAAGTAGGACCCAAGTATCAGGAAGGGAAGAAGATGGACAGTCCTGCTCCTTCTCTCCTGCCCACACCTTCCTGAGCGTCAGCCACACGAGATCCACCCAGGTGAGAGCCTGGAGAGCCCGGTACACCTGCCATCTCAGGCAGAGAAGAACAAACCAAACCAAGATGTTCTACCAAAGGCAAGCTCCCAAAATGCAGGATCTCATTTTGGAGAAACTTCTTGAGTGACCTGTTCAGGGTCAGGTTAACTATCCCATGGGGCTCCCTACTGTGACTGCACCCTGAGGACCACTCTGCTCCAAGGCCTCTCTGCTTCAGGGCCTCTCTGCTCCAGCACAGTCCCTCCTCTCTCTGGCAGCCCCTACCTGTCCCAGCCCCTCCCCGGTCCCTCTGACAAAGTAACCCCAGTCTCTGCGTCCATTACTGGCTGATGAGAAGTCAGGAGCTACTTGCTGTGCACCAAGCTGCGAGTCGTTTTGAAAGCAATTCCTTCGAGCTGAGACACGGACTTTTGATGGGGAATCAAGGTTTACAAAAATGAGTTCACACAAGTAGACAATGTCAGGACAGATCTTTTCCAGGCTTCCTTTCTAAATCAAAAAGCAGGGGCACAGAAACTGGAGGAAATCGACTAAGAGCTTACAAAGCTAGAATGGGAGAGGGAGGCGAGGAAGCCTGAAAAGAACTCATTCTTAAAAGAGAAAAAAAGAGAAAATACAACTCTCTCTCTCTTTTTTTCCCTCAGATGCTTTTATAAGAGCTGTTAGATGCTGTCAACACCTCAGCAACCTGGGCAACATGTAGCTTGTCTCTTACACTTAATTCAATTTTTTATGACTTCTTTTTAGCATGGGGGTAGTACTTCCCTGATGGCTCAGCAGTGAAGAGTCTGCAGGTTCAATCCCTGGCTGGGGAAGATCACTTGGAAAAGGGAATGGCAACCCACTTGAGTATTCCTGCCTGGAGAATTCCATGCACAGAGGAGCCTGATGGGCTACATGAATGGGGTCACAAAGAGTCGCTCTCGACTAACACCTTTTTTTTTTTTTTTTCCTTACAAAATATTCCAGAGCATAAGGTGTTTCACCACTGCCTGAACTCCAGCCCATGGACTCCCTTCCTCCAAAGTCAAGTTTCACCATGACCTTGAATGCCACAACTACTCTGACACCCAAAGCAAGAAATTCTCAATATATTTTCTACAACCTGGCTGTTTTCTGTTTATAAAGCTACTGCCTTGGTGTTGTGAGAAGAAAAGTTCTCAGTCAATGCTATTGGCAATATTTGGGGGGAGGGGGTGGAGAATATTCAGTGCTTTTCAATTTATGGATAATCTTTTCAGGCCCAGTTGTATTCAAAGGTGTTCCAAGATGTCAGAGCTCTTTCTGCTCCTTTTCCTGCTCATATCCGCGCATCCAGCCTGCTCTGTACCGTCCCTCTTTCGAGGACCAAGGATGAAAGCCGCGCGGTGCCGCAGAGGTAGCAGCTGCAGCCTTTCTCCATGCAGGCAGTGAAGCAAAAGGCCAGGATGGGACCCGCGCCCCAGTGAGGCAATTATCAAACCCCAATTAAACAGACGGCAGAACGTTAAGAGGGTGCAAACTAAGCACACAGCGCTCTTTTCCGCACAAAGCTCCTACAAACAGTTATGCAGGACCTGTGTTTAAGGCTGAGACTCGGCAGGAAGATGGGTGGCAGGCCCAGCTGGCCAGAATCAATGGCAGATAAAGCATTTCTTCCTCCCTGGGACTGATGTGAGGCGCGTGCGGGCATCCCGTTGCCATCCGAGTGCACTGTGCTCACAGTCACTCACGCGCACACTCCCGGAACACGGTTCAGGTTTCTCAGAGAAAAGACGGGAGCAAAGTGCTCACCAAAGGGCTGGCAGCCAGCTCAGGTGACTGGACAAGGGCAGCAAGGCTCCGGCCAGCCCAGGCTTCAGTGTGTTCGCTAGAAGCAGCCTCTGTGTTTGCACAACGCCCTGGATATACATCCACTCCGGCGTTCCCAAACTGAAGTGATTTACATATTTCCTCCTTGGGAGCACAGTAAGATATCACAGGAGGGCTGGTGATACCTCCATCTCCACCCTGGTGTGCCTGACACGGGGGTCATCACAGTAAGACTTGGCAGGTCTGATCTTGTTGGAACCAAAAAGTTTAAAAACTACTTGTTTTTCAGGGTTATTTGTGGGAAGGCAGATTGATTTCTAGTTTATTTACATGCATATGTGTATATTCACATATATATATTTGTATAATTTATATGCTGTTCATATCTCATCTATATATTCTATAGTTCTATATAAGGTTAAATTATTAATACATATTTCATTTGAGGAGGAAGAAATGTGGAAAAATATTCCAACTCTATTGCCAATTCGAAAAAGATGATTCAAGTTTAAAATAGTAAATTCAAAATATGAAGTATTATGGCTGTAAAATGGAGTTGCTTTTTTTTTTTAAACTCTATTTGGATAAAGAAAACTGTTTATTGAGCTCCTATCTCACTGTTCTGGGCACTTTTTAAAGTCCTGAGTTATTAAATCCAACCCTCCAAAGAATCCTTGAGGCAGATTCAACCTTCATTTCATAGCTGAGGAAACTGACCCAAGTGACACTTCAGTGTCAGAATTTTCAGTGTCAATTTCAATGGAAATCTCTATAATGGTGTAGAAATATTATAGCTAAGGGTATTCATTCAACCCCAGAAATAAAAATAATACACTTAGATTAGATGGCTCAGCATTATATACAGACTGTAGATCTATATTTCCTTAGGTTAAAATAAGTAACTTGAATTTTTTTTTTTTTTACCAACTTATCACTCAGTTACAGAAACATTTAATAACAGTCTTCTATGGACATGACATTCATGGAGACACAAAACAGAATAAAAAATGGAGGTATTTCTGTTGAGAGATTTAAACCAAATTAAAGAAACAGACACTGTATGCTCTGAAAGGAAGAGTCAAATTAAGGGCAGTGAATTATAAAGAATGCTTCACAGGGGCAGAGTGCTGAATGAATCCTGCGATCCTGAATATGCACCAAGAAGGAGGAAGGCAGTGGAGAAAGAAACACTTTATGGGAAAAGCCTTGGGATTAACAGCTGTATTTCCTTTATCACCTCCTACAAGAGGGTGTGTTATAATCAGATTTAAGTGAGTACTTTTGATAAATGAATCCGATACAATAGCCAAGGATATATGGATGTTGACAAGAAGAGTAGAAAAAAAAAAGAGATAAGACACACTGGCGGTAGAGAAGGAAGAAATGTTTGAATTTTATAGACAGTATTTTACTGGAATTTTCAAGTAAATATAGCTGTGAGGAGGAAAATGGAAAATATTGCGTGGGAAGGTAATGGTTCAAGTTTCAGTCACTGATGTGGATTTGATTGTTGAGGAGGCGAAGACTAATTCTCTAGGGTACTGAGAACAGAGCAAGGAAAGCAAATACCCATGGGCTGAATGAATTCCAGAGGACACCAAAGGAGAGAGAGAGAGAGAGAGAGAGAGAGAGAAGAGAGACTGGAGGTGGAGAATGAAAGAGGCTGAGAAAATACAAGGGCGCCAAAGAGGATGAAAGAGAGATTTCAAGAGGACACTGCCTCAGTTAATATAAGCAGCACAGAGATCCGGAACGTGGATATTTAACTGTCAGTTATGCAAATTATTCCATATATGTTGCCAGACATAAGTTATGAGAATAGCAGAGGAGAGTTGATATGTATACTGTCTATAAAGCAAAGGAAGCTACATGGGCAAGAATTGTGTGTTTAGTATTTAGAAAATTACATAAAATTGTTAGGCTTTTTTAAATATAAATTTATTTATTTTAATTGGAGGCTAATTACTTTACAATATTGTATTGGTTTTGCCATACATCAACATGAATCCGCCACAGGTATACACGTGCTCCCCATCCTGAACCCCTCTCCTTCCTCCCTCCCCATACCATCCCTCTTATACTAAATATTCCTTCAGTATATACTCTCTTATTGTCTCTCTAAGATGTGTGATTCTCGCTCTGTGCAAACTGACAGTGCCTACAGTCATTGTACTCTGCTCTAGCAGGCTGCTTAGCATTTTAAAACAAGTAAAGGACTGATGTTTATATTTATGCTGTGTGCTAAGTTGCCTCAGTCATATCCAACTCTGTGCGACCCTATGGACTGTGGGCTCCTCTGTCCTACCAGGCTCCTCTGTCCATGGGATTCTCCAGGCAAGAACTCCGTAGCTCGCCATTTAAAATTTATCTAATCTATGTTGAGAAGCTGCTACCTAAAATATTTCTGTGCCTGATATAACACTAGTATCTACTTTTTTGGAACTCTCAGCTAATAAGAAGAAAATAAATTTATATTTCCAATTTATTCCTAAATAAACCTGGAAAGAGAAAACAATACTTATTTGTATATAATAGTGTCCTTAGAAAACTCAAGAGGTCACAACTGAAGCACTATTAAAACTAATAAATAACCTTGACAATGGGTGTATATGTGATGAAAATATAAAACTGAAAATAACTTACCAGTGCAGCCAATTTGAGAAACAATCATCACTATAAGAAAGGTAACAGCACATTATTCTCTGCTAAACCAACAAAATGCATTAATCCTGGAGAGAATGGGTAAGCACTAGAAATCCGGGGACAAATGGGAAGATACGAGAGATGTGTTGCATGCCTTGTGGATTATAAAGCAATGCAAGAATGTCAACTGCTATCACTGGTTTCATGTGGCTTTTTAAGGTATTTCTCTAAGAGCAGGACACGATTTAGTGATTAATAACAACAGCAGATGTTTTTAGTAGCATCACTGATCTATCAAGGCATCTGTCTTCTCCTTGATGGTTGTACTTCAGAACTGAACCAAAGTCATGGCCACTACAGAAAAACAGCACAGTGGCTCCTCAAAGGATTACTAATAGGATTGCTGTACAATCCAGCAGTCCCATCTCTGGGCATATGGTCAAAGTAACTGAAATCAGGGCTGGAAAGGGATATTTCTACCTCCATAATCATTGCACCTTCTACACAGCAGCCAGGGTATGTAAACAATTCATTGACAGATTAATAAATGAAGGAGATGAAACATTAAGCAAGCTTAAAAGGGAGGAACACTCAACCACATGAGACACCATGGACAGACCTGGAGGACATCACCCTGAGGGAAATAAGCCAGACACAGAAAGACAAACATCACATAATTCTACTTATATGCTTTATCCAAAATAGTCAGACTCAGAGAAACAGAGGGAAGAATGGTGGCTGTGGAAACCAGAGGGCAGGAGTAAACAGCTGCCGCTCAAGGGGCATCAAGCTCCTATTTGGGACGTGTAAGTTCTAGAGGTGTGTTCTTAACCACCTCACCTGTAGTCATCAAACCACCTCACCTGTAGTCATCAATACTCTCTTGAACGCTTAAACATTTGTGAAGACATTAGATCTTATGATCAGTGTTCTTGCTACAACTAGAAACAAAAGCTGAAAACAAAACAAAACAAATCTCAATCAGATTCAGTGATAAAAGCTTTATCTTGTTCTGTATTCTTTAGTTGTATTTGGTTAAATGGGTGAGACATTGACTTGTGGAACAAAGTTTTCTATGATTTCATTAAAAAACAATAAAAATAAAAAATCAGTAAGGCAATGGAGAGACAAAAAATAACTTAAAATAAATAATCCATATTATTGACTAAACATCAAATCTAATGCTGTGGGTAAACTTCTAAGATAAAGTAAATCAAAGGTAAGCAAAGATAAATATAAGGTAAATGAAATCAATACAAATTTTAAAATAGACAAAATATCTATATAAGTTGTAAGAGTCTTTCCTCTCAGACTTAATATGATATTACAAATTATTTATTTAATTTTTTAATCCCTAAAATCTTAATATTCATAAAGTATACAAATTATTACAGTGGATTTGTCACTTGATAACTTAATTCTGCTTTTAAGAGAGGAGTTTGTTTCTTTCTATCATAACCAAAATCCAGAGTTTGGTGTACATGTTTCACTATTTTACAGTGGGACCTCTTAAAGCTTTAATTTTCTCATCTGCTAAGTGAAATCTTTGGACAAAATTCTAATGCTATGAGTTATTTACTTTAAGCATTATTTTTATTTTTTTAAAGCCAATCTATGAGTTACAAGTTCAAGGTAAACAGCTTCTTGTCTGAAAAAAATGTTTAAAGTCTGAAGCATAAAACTAGAGGTAACACTGACATTTCTGAGAAGAAATCTAAACACATTTTTAAACATCCGGCATATTAAGAAGTATAAACATGTTTTAGTAATCAAAACTACTAACCACTCTGGCCTTTCTAGAAGTTGCCAAGACTGCAGTATTTTGTTAGCATTTGAAGCTACTGCCACAGCTATATAACTAACTAGCATTCTAGGAAAATAGTGAATGCTCTGGGGATTAACAGGATATTTGGGGGAGATGACTAGCTGTCTACTAACATTCATCATGAGTAAGACTACAGTTCACACTCCTTTTCCATGAGAGGATGCCCTGTTTAATGGACTGAGCAAAAGTGATGGTGTTACATTTCAGAACTGACACCACCTGCTACGTTACTTCCCTGCTGATGTCTGCTTGCAGAAGATGAAGTTCAGGGCACTAGGGGGAAGGAGCGCAGACCCGTGAGTGGAACATGGAGAACTGATATTTCTCTAACCTGAGCACCTCCCAGGACTCCTACATCACAGAGACACTGTCTTCTATTAGGTAAGACCCTGAAATTTCAGTTCCTGTGCAAAGTCCAGCCTTCACTAAGCATATGGTCCATTTATCACTTTTCATCAAAATGCATTCTTTTACCACCTTACACACAGATAAGTATAAACACTTTTAAAAGGGCAACCTTTAATTTTTCGTTTAACTATGGATCTTTTTTAATTAAGAGAGAAAATGACTAATATATGTAAGAGTGATAACTCTATAAAATAAATAATAATGGGATATTCAACTTCTGTCTTGTAGGTAGTTCTTCTGTTCCTAAAATATATGGAAAGAAAGGATGAAATACCCTTTGATTCTAAAGAAAGTTGAATCAATCAAAAAATTTCTAACAATAATTTTCAAAGATATTTTCATAAACTCTTGGATTTTAATTAGGAAATAAACGTATGTTTAACTACATTTATTTTTGTCCTGTGATTCATTTTTATCTTATACTTCAAAAACATTTCCTAGCAAAGGAGAAAAGGAAAGATATACCAATTTGAATGTAGACTTCCAAAGAATAGCAAGGAGTGATAAGAAAATCTTCCTCAGTGATCAATGCAAATAAATCGAGGGAAATAATAGAATGGGTAAGACTAGAGATCTCTTCAAGAAAATTAGAGATACCAAGGAATCATTTCATGCAAAGATGGGCACAATAAAGGACAGAAGTGGTATGGACCTAACAGAAGCAGAAGATACTAAGAAGAGGTGGCAAGAATATACAGAAAAATTATACAAAAAAGATCTTCATGACCCACATAACCACGATGATGTGATCACTCACCTAGAGCCAGACATCCTGGAATGTGAAGTCAAGTGGGCCTTAGGAAGCATCACTACAAACAAAGCTAGTGGAGGTGACAGAATTATAGCTCAGCTATTTCAAATCCTAAAAGATGATGCTATGAAAGTGCTGCACTCAATATGCCAGCAAATTTGGGAAACTCAGCAGTGGCCACGGGACTGGAAAAGGTCAGTTTTCATTCCAATCCCAAAGAAAGGCAATGCCAAAGAATGCTCAAACTACCACACAACTACACTCATCTCAATGCTAGCAAAGTAATGCTCAAATTTCTCCAATTCAGTCTTCAACAGTATGTGAACTGTGAATTTCCAGATGTTCAAGATGGTTTTAGAAAAGGCAGAGGAATCAGAGATCAAATTGCTAGCATCTGTTGGATCATCAAAAAAGCAAGAGAATTTCAGAAAAACATCTATGTTTGCTTTATTGACTATGCCAAAACCTTTGACTGTGTGAATAACAAAAAAACTGTGGGAAATTTTTAAAGAGATGGGAATACCGGAATGCCTGACCTGCCTCCTGAGAAATCTGTATGCAGGTCAGGAAGCAACAGTTAGAACTGGGCATGGAACAACAGACTGGTTCCAAATTGGGAAAGGACTATGTCAAGGCTGTATTATTGTCACTCTGCTTATTTAACTTATATGCATAGTACATCATATGAAACGTCAGGCTGGATGAAGCACAAGCTGGAATCCAGACTGTTAGGAGAAATATCAATATCCTCAGATATGCAGATGACATCACCCTTATGGCAGAAAGTGAGAAAGAACTAAAGAGCCTGTTGATGAAAGTGAAAGAGGAGAGTGAAAAAGTTGGCTTAAAACTCAACATTCAGAAAGCTAAGATCATGGCATCTGGTCCCATCACTTCATGGTGACTAGATGGGGAAACAATGGAAACAGTGACAGACGTTATTTTGCGGGGCTCCAAAATCACTGCAGATGGTGATTGCAACCGTGAACTTAAAAGACATTTGCTTCTAGGAAGAAAAGCTATGACCAACCTAGACAACATTTTAAAAAGCAGAGACATTCCTTTGCCAACAAAGGTCCATCTAATCAAGGCTATGGTTTTTTCAGTAGTCATGTATGAATGTGAGAATTGGACTATAAAGAAAGCTGAGCATCAAAGAATTGATGCTTTTGAACTGTGGTGTTGGAGAAGACTCTTGAGAGTCCCTTGGACTGCAAGGAGATCCAACTAGTCCATCCTAAAGGAAACCAGTCCTGAATGTTCTTTGGAAGGACTGATGCTCAAGCTGAAACTCCAATACTTTGGCCACCTGATTAGGAAGAACTGACTCATGTGAACAGACCCTGATGCTCGGAAAGATTGAAGGCAGGAGGAGAAGGGGAGAGCAGAGGATAAGATGGATGGATGGCATCACTGATGCAATGGACATGAGTTTGAGTAACTCCGGGAGTTGGTGATGGACAGGGAAGTATGGCATGCTGCAGTCCACAGGGTCACAAAGTGTTGGACACGACTGAGTGACTGAACTGAAATGAAACTTTGACATTACTCCAAACTTCTGCAGCTTTTTAGAAAGTAATCTTTGCTATTTGTCTGTTAACTAACCAAGGGAACCCTTGTTAGTGAAGATCCATGTAAAAGCTGTCCCAATGTCTCATTTGTTTTGTACTGAAAAAAAAAAAAAAAAAGGAAAAAACTATTTCCTTTCAAATTCTAGCTCAGCATACACCTCATTCAAAGATGGGCATTTAATAGATTCCACCCTAGAGCATCCATACGTCTTCCCCTTCGGAAAACACAAGTGCCGTTTGTGTAGCATACCCTCAGACTCATTGGTTCTATAAATGCCCATTCCATTAACTGGGCCTCCCTCTGGGTAGCGGTGACAAAGAATCTTAGGAGATTCTTCCTCTCAAGAATTGCATTACAGTGCTTGGAGGTGAGCAGAGAAAGCAAGAATATTTAATTATAATCCATGGACTTATACATTTTAACACTGGTTTCTGTAGAGGGCCACTGGAGAAAGTATCTATTTCCAAGTGAAATACGTAAGAAAATTTCATAGAAGTGGAGATAGTTTAGCACAGCGATAGAAACTGGACACAAATTCACTGGGAAGAAGAGAGAGAGCGGGCATTTTCAGGCTAGGAGGCTGACCAATTTATCCAAAGGCATCTTGACCATTGCCAATATTCTCTGAGGTGGGACAGAGTTCTCATCTGCGTACACTTATGATGAAAGGTTTCTCTGATAAGGAGGGGAGGGGTTTATCCACCCACAATTTTAGTTGAACATGTTTGAAATGTAAGTGGGAGGTGTTTGGAATGATGTAAAAGAGAGGAGCAAACTGTCTAAGCAGGAGGGAATGCCTACCAGCCTGACAAGAGTAGGGACACAGCAGACTGAACTGAACTTCTCTCGGCCATCAGACACAAACTATGCAACTGTATCCATGAAAAGGACATCTGGAGACGGAAAACGGCCTAGAGAAGAGGGGGGAGACAGTGAAACTGCAGATCCAAGAAGCAGTGAAAAATAAAACAATTTTCTTTCTTCAGTTCCTACGAGGTGTCATTTTGAGCATCTCTCTGATGCGGCTTAACAGTTCATTAGCAAACATTTATTTTTCATCAACTGTGTGTCTCACTTTGCTAGATACTCTGGGGTGAAAGAAAGATGAAGATAATATAATGTTTTGCCTTCAAAGAAACTCTAACATTGTGTAAGATGGTACTTCCAGTTAGCTCAAATACCAGTGCTAATGATTTTGAAATAAAATTAAATATATCTTGTTATGCTACACAGTGAAAAGAATCCAATTAAATGCCAATAAAATAGAACTTTTCTTCTAGAATTTAACTCAGCAATTTTTTTTTCAACAAAATCATCCAAATCCTATAAATTTGGAAAGTAGATTCTACCATACATAAAAAATCAAGGAAAGTGAGTACACGCCACCTTTTCTTTTATCAATAAATGAATCAGGGGATTGGGAGATGTCCTGCCTCCCCAAAGCCTCATCCTACTCACATGACAGCTGGTACAGGGTCTGGAATAGTTTTTAGCTGCTTCAAAGAGGTATCAGATGTATTTAAATGTAAAGATGTAAAACATTCATAAATTATTTCAGTGCTGTGTCAAAACAGTGAGTCATGATATGTCAACTATTTAAAAATATTAACCTTTACTTTCTTTTTTAAAATGCAAAGGTTTCTGGAAGCTTTCAGTAGCATCTCTCTTGAAGAAAATACATAAATAACATGAGGCCGCCCAGACGGTAAATCCCACAGGACACCCTAAACATCAAATGTGGGGAAAGTGTGAGTTTCTCTGTGGAATTGCTGGGAGATACATGCAGACAAGCATGGGTATTCTTCCCCGCCCGCCCACCTACATCAGTTTCTGATACATCAGCTACACAGGATAAGCAATGGTCCTTCCCATTCTGGTTTGCTGGAGCAGCCGTGAAGAGATACCCCATGTCAAAGGTAAGAGAAATCCAAGTAAAACGGTAGGCACTCAGAGAGGGCATCAGAGGGCAGACAGACTGAAACTACAATCACAGACAATAGGCCAATCTGATCACATGGATCACAGCCTTGTCTAACTCAATGAAACTAAGCCACACCAGGCGGGGACACCCAAGATGTACAGGTCAGAGTGGAGAGGTCAGACAGAATGTGGTCCACTGGAGAAGGGAATGGCAAACCACTTCAGTATTCTTGCCTTGAGAACCTCATGAACAGTATGAAAAGGCAAAAGGATAGGATACCAAAAGAAGAACTCTCCAGGTTGATAGGTGCCCAATATGCTACCGGAGATCAGTGGAGAAACAACTCCAGAAAGAATGAAAGGATGGAGCCAAAGCAAAAACAACACCAAGTTGTGGATAGGACTGGTGATAGAAGCAAGGTTTGATGCTGTAAGAGCAATATTGCATAGGAACCTGGAATATCAGGTCCATGAATCAAGGCAAATTGAAAGCGGTCAAACAGGAGATAACAAGAGTGAACATTGACATTCTAGGAGTCAGTGAACAAAGATGGACTGGAATGGGTGAATTTAACTCAGATGACAATTATATCTACTACTGTGGGCAGGAATCCCTAAGAAAAAAGTGGAATAGCCATCATGGTCAACAAAAGAATCTGAAATGCAGTACTTGTATGCAATCTCAAAAATGACAGAATGATCTCTGTACGTTTCCAAGGCAAACCACTCAGTATCACGGTAATCCAAGTCTATGCCCTGACCAGTAACTCTGAAGAAGCTGAAGCTGAATGGTTCTATGAAGACCTACACGAACTTCTAGAACTAACACCCCCAAAAGATGTCCTTTTCATTATAGGAGACTGGAATAAAGAAAATAGGAAGTCAAGAAACACCTGGAGTCATAGGCACCTTTGGCCTTGGAGTATGGAATGAAGCAGGACAAAGGCTAATAGAATTGCCAAAAGAACAAGAGAATAGAATAGAATTTACCAAGAAAACACACTGGTCATAGCAAACACCCTATTCTGACAACAGAAGAGAAGACTCTACACATGGACATCACCAGATGACCAGCACCGAAATCAGATTGATTATATTCTTTGTAGCCAAAGATGGAGAAGCTCTAAACAGTCAACAAAAATAAGACTGGGACCTGACTGTGGCTTAGATTATGAACTCCATATTGCCAAATTCAAACTGAAATTGAAGAAAGTGGAGAAAACAACTAGACATTTCAGGTATGACCTAAATCAAATCCCTTATGATTATACAGTGGAAGTGAGAAATAGATTTAAGGGATTAGATCTGATACACAGAGTGCCTGATGAACTATGGATGAAGGTTCATGACACTGTACAGGAGACAGGGATCAAGACCATCTCCCAAGAAGAAGAAATGCAAAAAAGCAAAATGGCTGTCTGAAGAGGCCTTACAAATACCTGTGAAAAGAAGGGAAGTGAAAAGCAAAGGAGAAAAGGAAAGATATAAGCATCTGAATGCAGAGTTCCAAAGAATAACAAGAAGAGATAAGAAAGCCTTCTTCAGCAATCAATGCAAAGAAATAGAGGGAAACAACAGAATGGGAAAGACTAGAGATCTCTTCAAGAAAATTAGAGATACCAAGGGAACATTTCATGCAAAGATGGGCTCGATAACGGACAGAAATGGTATGGACCTAACAGAGCAAGAAGATATGAAGAAGAGGTGGCAAGAATACACAGAAGAACTGTACAAAAAAGATCTTCATGACCCAGATAATCACGATGGTGTGATCACTCATCTAGAGCCAGACATCCTAGAAAGTGAAGTCAAGTGGGCTTTAGGAAGCATCACTACAAAAAAAGCTAGTGGAGGTGATGGAATTACAGCTCAGCTATTTCAAATCCTGAAAGATGATGCTGTGAAA
>SJYA01003020.1:0-10404 GCA_006410615.1 Neotragus moschatus | reverse complement strand
GCTCTTTAGTTCTTTGCTTTCTGCCATAAGGGTGGTGTCATCTGCATATCTGAGGTTATTGATATTTCTCCTGGCAACTTGATTCCAGCTTGTGCTTCATCCAGTCCAGCATTTCTCATGATGTACTCTGCATATAAGTTAAATAAACAGGGTGTAGACAGTATACAGCCTTGACATACTCCTTTCCTGATTTGGAACCAGTCTGTTGTCCCATGTCCAGTTCTAACTGTTGCTTCCTGACCTGCATACAGGTTTCTCAAGAGGTGAGTCAGGTGGTCTGGTATTCCCATCTCTTTAAGAATTTTGCACAGTTTGTTGTGATCCACACAGTCAAAGGCTTTGGCATAGACAATAAAGCAGAAGTAGAAGTTTTTTGGCACTCTCTTGCTTTTTCGATGATCCAGTGAATGTTGGCACTTTGGTCTTTGGTTCCTCTGCCTTTTCTAATCCAGCCTGAACATCTGGACATTCTCGGTTCACGTACAGGAGGCTCCAACTTGGGATCTGTTATTGCTGTTTCTGCCCCAAACTCCTCAGCTCAAGTCAAAGTTCCAGGAAAACAAAAGATAATGGAGCTCCATCAGGAAGTAAGACCATGGCGCTNTTTCTAATCCAGCCTACACATCTGGACATTCTCGGTTCACGTACAGGAGGCTCCAACTTGGGATCTGTTATTGCTGTTTCTGCCCCAAACTCCTCAGCTCAAGTCAAAGTTCCAGGAAAACAAAAGATAATGGAGCTCCATCAGGAAGTCAGACCGTGGCGCTAGCTGGATATTGTGTTCTGTGTTTTATGAAGTTTTCTCTTATCAGCACCAGCATCAGGTGATGTTTATTTATTAAGCCTGTTCTGGGCCCAGCGCCACGTGGAATAATGTTTCCCCACAGTTTCTCATTGTGCTGGCTTTTTAAACAGTTCTGACCAATTCTGTTGTGAAGTCAGTTTCTCTCTTGATATTTTAATGTTATGATTATTTTCTATTAGAATCACCAGACAGTTCAGTTTGTGCTTTCAGTGAAGGTGGTTCAAGAGCGTCACGGCCCAGGTGTCAGGGTCAGTGCTGTGGGGACAGACACACCCGTGTTCCTGGTCGGCTGCCGCCCCACAGCCTGGGACCTGCAGCTGCACACCGGCCTTCACAGTCCAGGACGCTTTCTGTGCAGTTTTCAGGATGTGAATAAGCACTCTGAGTGTGTATGGCACTGAAACAAATGTTAATTTCCCCAAAGATGAGTATTGGTATTAGTTAGCTGCCCTTGCTGGCTTCCTTCTTGGCTCAGCTGGTAAAGAATCCACCTGCAATGGGGGAGACCTGGGTTTGATCCCTGGGCTGCGAAGATCCCCTGGAGAAGGGAATGGCTATCCACCCCAGTATTCTGGCCTGGAGAATTCCACGGACTGTATAGTCCATGGGGTTGCAAAGAGTCAGACGCGACTGAGTGACCTTCACTTCTTAGAGCTTCCCTTTCTATTTCATCTGCTTTAGTTTTTCCTGAAATCTCCCCAACTAGTGTGCAAAAACTTCTAATAAAGATAAAATGTTACTTGTAAATGATGACAATAGCTGTGTGAGTTCAGGATCTTAGCAGCATCTGCCTGTCCCCAACTTCTGCTCTGTGAGGAGAACTGTCAAATGTGAACATGTATTAACCACTTCAGCCCACTGAGCACATCCTGATGAGCCTACATAGTAACATGGACCTTGAGGTATCTGCCATTAGCCAGAGAACAGGTACCACGTGCAGATACATAGGTGTGATTTCTGTCATGGTTATGAGCTGCCTGGTGCTCTGTTGGCTCCATACATGCCACGTGAGCCATCCCTTCAGAGGCTTAGGAAAGCTGGGAGATTCACCAGAGAATCTGGACCCAGATCAGAGTCCCTAGGACTCCCCACTCGTGGCCCCCCATAAGCTGTCAGAGGCAGTGGGTTCTTGGGTGGCATTTCACAGACCCCAGGCATGTCTTTACAGCACAGCTGTCAGATTCCATCTACAGGCAGTTAATTTTTGAATGAACCAAGGGTCCTCAGGCTCATGGTGGAGTCAGCCTGGCTGAGTGGTAGGGACTCCATCCTGGGGAAGAGCAGTGGCACTTTCCTTGGGGAAAGAAAAAGGGGCCTAAGATGCCAACAGATAGCCCCGGAGTACTGCTCATTCACAGACTGCAAAGAACCTGGACTCCCACGTGCAGAAGAGAGGAGCTGAGGGGAAATAGCTCTCTTTACACAACTCAGCTCTGAAGGACGGGGAAGGCAGGGTGGATGACTGTGCGTGCAGCTGAAGCCCATCAAAACTGCCAAATCTCACGATGCACAGAACATGTCTTGGTTTCACAGAAGACATTGAAAACCATGGCTTTAATTGAAGCTGTGAGCTTCATGTCAGGGTGATGAGGAGACGGGCGGGGGAGCAGCCACTGAACTGGGGGCAGGGAAGAGAGGGAGTGCAACATGGTCAGGACACAGGGTCCCCTAGACCTCAGCTGCATCCTGATGATGAAGCGTTCCTTTCCTCTGGAAGAGTGCATGGCCTCCCTTGGGCTTCTCTGCTTCCAGGAAGAAAAGGGCTCACGATAGCTTTTAAGTCAAAGAGGCATATTTTGGGGGTGCTTTAGGCCAGCTTCTTTCCAGGCAGAGGTGCTCCTGTGCTCACACACAGCATTTAGCACAGGTTCCACATCACAGGATTTCCAGTTACAGGCTTACTCCTCTGCCTCCTCTCCCTCCCTCCTCTCACTGTCTGTCTGTCCTTCCCTTCCTCTGGCTCTCTGCCCTCTGTCTCTGTCTCTTCTCTCTCTGCTTCTCTCTGCTTTTCTGACTCTTTGTCTCTCTGCTTCTGCCTCTCCCCTTTCCCCAGGACAGGGAAGTCACATGGGGCCAGCATCTTCTCCAGCCCCACTTGCGGAAACACGCTCACAAAAGGAGAGTGAGTCCACCCACCTGTCTGCTGTGTGCCTCTCACAGGATGGAGACTGGACTTGAGCACCAATCACCTTGAAATACAAGCCCACATTCTCAGCCCGACGCCACGGGTAGACCAAGCACTCACAGGCTCCTGCACGTCTGGGCTCCTAGATGGGGTGGAGCGGCTGTGTGGAGTGTGGACACCTGGCTTTAAGGCTTTAATCTGGATGGAGAACTAGAGCAAGGAGGACATAAAGAGGCCTTCCCAGCAGCAGAAACGGCAAAGCGGCCAATCAACCAGTCTTGGGAGACTTGGCAACAGTGTGGATTCAGGACCACGGACAGCTCCCGGGCGACGGCTTCCAGGACCCAGGTCGCCTTGTTGCCTGTTCACCTGCTGTCAACAGCCCTACATCTCTCGGTCCAAGGAGACTCACCAGGAGCTGCACAGAGACGCTGGAGGTCATCAACATCTACTCGAAACTTCCTTCTTGGAGTCACTGCAGGTGGGAAGACAACAGCGGAGGGCTCCCCAGGAGAGAAAGAAGGGTTCTTTCCTCCAGCATTTTATGTGTTGACAAATACTTCATCACTTCGTATGGTGCAGAGATCTCAAAAGTTTGTGACAGTAAAGGAGAAGGCCAGTTTTGCCTTCATTTATCAAATTCAATGAATATACCTTTAGTTCTTCAACTTTAAAATCTGAAAACACTGGGGTCAGACTGCAAGCCCCTTGACAAGTCAGAATGAGAACAGCAGTAGCTGAGGCTGAACAGGCCGACCTGGTTAAAGCAACTGTCAGAGCCGGTTCATCGGTGACGAATGCAGTTACAGGAGTCTCATTAGCACAATACCAGCAATAAACCCAAGGAACTGAGAGGAGGCCAGCAGCAAAGGCAGGAAGGGATGGAAGTCACTTCTGCCTGAAGCAGCAGGTGCCCAGACAAGGAGGCCCCAACACCCACCCTCCTGACTACTCATCAGGTTACTTCCCTGGTACTGGCAGCCTTTTATCACCCAGACAGGTGACAGAGACAGTCACTCAGTCATGTCTGACTCTTTGTAGCACCATGGACCTCAGCCCACCAGGCTCCTCTGTTAACGGAATTCTCCAGCAAGAGTACTGGAGTCAGTAGCCTTTCCCTTGTCCAGGGGATCTTCCCAACCCAGGGATCAAACCTCAGTCTCCCCCTTTGTAAAGAGATTCTTTACCACATGAACAACCAGGGAAGCCCCTTTATCATGCAGAAGTAAACTTTATTATTATTATATAATTATTGATTTTCATCATATAAAATATATATACAGATAGAATGTAAAAGCCAGGTTTGTTGATATTAAAAGGAGCTACACTATAGATACTAATTTTGTGATTTTTAACGAGACAAAGAAATGAGAGAAGGCATCATTGGCCTGTTATAAGCCCTCTGCTGCTGTTCACAGAGTGGACATGCAGAGACAGGGAGGCGACCCCACTGGGGCGAGCAGGTAGGTCAGCACCACCTAGCTGTCCCTCCCCCACAGTCCCTGACGTCGTGAGGGGTGTCACTGGCTTCCCCATCCCCCTGGTGTTGGTTAGGTGCCCCTCTTAGATACTCGTGTTCAGTTCAGTCCAGTTCAGTAGCTCAGTCGTGTCCGACTCTTTGCGACCCCCTGAATCGCAGCACACCAGGCCTCCCTGTTCATCACCAATTCCCGGAGTTCACTCAGACTCATGCCCATCGAGTCAGTGATGCTATCCAGCCATCTCATCCTTGGTCGTCCGCTTCTCCTCCTGCCCCCAATCCCTCCCAACTTCAGAGTCTTTTCCAGTGAGTCAACTCTTCACATGAAGTGGCCAAAGTACTGGAGCTTCAGCTTCAGCATCATTCCTTCCAAAGAAATCCCAGGGCCAATCTCCTTCAGAATGGACTGGTTGGATTGAGACACAGGGAATTGTACTGACCTGCTTATTTGTATGAAAACACCTCCTTTGCCATTAACTTCTAAGTTCATCAGAGTAAGGACTGACCATAACTGTCCAACCACCTGGCTTCAAGGATGATCCTAAAGCATCAGTCTTAATATTAATGCTCATTCAGGGTCACAACACCAGAGGTTGTGATTCAGGCTACAGTGAGCACTAGGATCTGTGTCTTTATTTTAAGAGAAATCTGATAACAGGTGGGGTTTGGAAGGTGCCATCTTCTACCCTCACTGCACCACAGGAATGGGCATTTTTTGAAACAGGTCTGGGCCAATCATGTGGAAATTCGGATTCCAGTGGCTGGACATGGAGCCTACCCACCAGGAGATGTTGTTGGCTTTCCTGAGGTTGACGGTGCCCGTGGCAGGCAGAGGGGACCCCAGAACTTCTGTGATTGAGGGCACAACAATGTGGCACAGGCTTTAGTAACATCAAGAAGACATTTCTATTTTCAGGCTAAGAAAGTTAGCTGTCATTAACCTTAAAGAAAGGTAATTTGCTACAGAGTTTAGCTTTAAAGCTAAGCACACACTCTCCACAGGGACACACATTGCTTTATGTGTTTGCGGTAAGTGATGGCCAATTCTGTGACTTTTGTCCAAAAAAACAAGGATTTGAAGATTGAGCTACAAGCTATGCTATCNGATGCTGTTGTTGGCTTTCCTGAGGTTGACGGTGCCCATGGCAGGCAGAGGGGACCCCAGAACTTCTGTGATTGAGGGCACAACGATGTGGCACAGGCTTTAGTAACATCAAGAAGACATTTCTATTTTCAGGCTAAGAAAGTTAGTTGTCATTAACCTTAAAGAAAGGTAATTTGCTACAGAGTTTAGCTTTAAAGCTAAGCACACACTCTCCACAGGGACACACATTGCTTTATGTGTTTGCGGTAAGTGATGGCCAATTCTGTGACTTTTGTCCAAAAAAACAAGGATTTGAAGATTGAGCTACAAGCTATGCTATCAAGAGAGTAACTATTGAGGCTGGTTTTGAATTATAACTGAGCCAAAAAGCATTTCAAAGCAATCCGTTCTTTTTCTTCCCTTTCTCACTTAAAAAACTTGGCTGTATTTTTGTCACATTTGGTAAAAGGAATGCTCAGAATCTTCGGCTGGATATGCCAAGTTGTAGCCCAGAGCACAGTTTCAGAGCTGATTCATGGGTCCCAGAAGGCTACCTGGGAGAGATCTCTGTGGTTGCAATGTCCTATTTTTTCCCCTGAATTACTTTGTATCTGATGCAGACTGGGATTTTGCATACAGATTGGGCACTGCTTTGAAACCTTCGCTACAATGCATATTTCATCATTAGTCTCCTCAAACTCCAAAACCTCTCCAGAAAAAATCCTGTACCTTTGTGGTTTGCTTATTAAAATCTACATGGACCAATGAAAGGAGTTGTCCCCTAACTTAACAAGAAATACTTAAAAAAAAAACAAACTTGGAAGAGTTGAAAATGGCATGAACAACAAAAACAAACTACTAAAAGGGAAAAATATTTAATGGTTAAGTATGGATTTGAGGAAAAAAGACTTATGATTGTAATTAAAAAAATCCCCCTTTTGTGGAAGGCATGTGGACCAACATATTCTCTTCTCATGGGTGATGTACTGTGAGAAAACACAAATAAAGTGAGATTAGATCCCAGTAGAATGATGGGTTTGCTCTAACTCCTGGCAGGGAAACCAGACCCTGGTGATGGAATGGGGCTGAGGACCAAGGCATAAGGTCAGGAAGGGAGGAAACTAGTTTGAGATGTGAGAGCTTCCTGCTTATATGTGAATTTCCCATTTTCTTGGTGGATGACTCACCACTGCCTGGGAAACCTGAGGACATTTTATCTGAGTAGACCGCCCCAGCACTGTTTATTGCCCATCTAAGAGCATTCAGGATATGAAAATGGGAAAACCCACAAATGCAAATGCAATCACCTCCGGTCCTTCTGGTTGACCCCTCTGGGCTTCCCTGCTGAATGCATGGCCTCATCTGTGGTCCAGTTTCTCCATCTAGAACCAAAGAGATGGCGATGCCCCCTGCCTTACTCTTCCATATTAACTTGCCCAGCAGTGCCTGGGTGCTTGGGGGGGGGTTCATATCCCTCCACTGGCAGTCTGGCCTTGATCATCCCTGACCTCTGCTCCACCCCCAGTGTCAAAAGCTCTGTCCTGCTCACAACTCTGCAAACCTTAAGCAATGTTCTTTCCTGTAACCAGAATGATACTTCCAGATTTTATACCTCATGATAACCCTTCTGTGGTTAAAGTCCTCTGGTGACCCCACAACCACCAGGATAGTTCTGTCTGCATGGGAACAACACTCTGCAGGAGCCTCACCCCACTTTCTCTGTCAGTGCCCTCCCTCCCCACTCCATGATCTGCTGCAGCCACGTTTCACTCAAGATTTCTTCAGTTTACTTTGCTCTCCTTGACGGCAAGAGCTTGAAACATTCCATGTTTCAAATAGGATTTGCCTTTCTTGACCTCTGGGCAATGCCTACTCAATCTTCAGAATTCAGCTGAAAAACAGCACTTCCTCCAGGAAGGCCTCCTTACTGGAATGTGTCCTCTCCACAGCACGTGCCTCCGCCAGCACGACTGGTGTGGTTCACACACATGCTTCTGTTTCATCCAGATCATTCGTTCTGGACTTGAGACATGTACATGTTCATCCTGCACCCTCAGTGTGCTGGGGGCTGGTCCAGCAGGGTCATGGAAGGTCAGCCCTTGTGCATGTCTACACTAGCCATCACAGCACCCTGTTCACATCCCCCAGGGTGAGGCCAGGTGCTTCTCCCGTAGGATCCTGAGAGTGGTCCCTGAGAATACATTTAACTGCTCCTGACACAGTTCTGTTACTGTCTCCTCATGCTCATCAGTCTTGGGCTCATTCTGGGTATCTTCTCCTTTCCCTCTGGGAATCCCATGGACATGGTGGGCTTGACTAGAAATACTTCCGGGATGTGTATGCATGATTTCATGTTTCCAGGTTCATTTCTATAGTGATTGCTTGGTCTGTGGACATGATTCAGACAGCAGCTCTCTTAAAACCCCAGCTTATTCACAGCAATGCTTTCACAATAGCTGGAACATGGAAGCAACTCGAGTGCCCATCAACAGAAGAAGATTCTGATATTCATCAGGGCTCTTCCTTTTTAGGGCTGAATAACATTCCACTATATGCACCTGCTACATCCACTTACCCAGTCATCATCTTTTTAATATAAGGACATAGGTATATTACAGGCCTATGACATAAAATTGACTTGAAGTCCAAAACAGAGAATAGAGGTTAGGCATATCACATCCTAAAAACATCCCACTGGAAATCCAGAATAATCTCAAACTTGCATTCTAATGCTGACAATAGTCTTGGCATATATAAAGTTTAAAACAACAGTAAATGCACCTTTCATCTGTTGATGGGCCCTCAAAGTTCTAGAGCCCAGGGTCCTGGAGTCTCAGAAGGTCAATACTAAGTGTTCCTTTCCTCACTCATCCCCCAGAGCTTAACTTCTCTTTGGAGACTTTTATTCTGACTTTTGTGATGTAACACCTTATTTCTATTAAATAAACCCAAGAATCTCTGTTGTCAGTTTATTCAATATGATGTTCATCATGAATTTAAGATGTTGAATTCAAGGTGTATTTTTAAAAATTTATGTATTTTAATTGGAGGGTAATTACTTTACAGTATTGTGATGGTTTCTGCCACACGTCGGTATGAATTGGCCACAGGTATACACATGTCCCCTCCATCCTGAGCCTCCCTCCCACCTTCCTCCCCACCCTGTCATATTTTAAACATTTATTATATTAATGAAACCCATCTAGAACTATCTTTTGCATTTTTCCTAGATGTGAAACTCTTCCTATCCTTAGTGTTTATATTTTTATTTGGCTTCTCAAATTCCTCAGTTTTCTTTCAAGATTATTTGATCTTTATTTCCTAGAAGAGCATACTTAACTGAGATTCAAGGTCAGACTTTCAGAACACAAACAGTATGTTTTATAGAAATGTTCTACTAGTGACTACTTATTTGTGATCTGGTTATGTAGGTACACACTGTTCTCTTGGTTTTCCTCAACATGTCTGCATCACTTTTAATCAAGAAATGTCATTTTCCATGAAATGGGAAGAAGTTCACAGCCAAGAGGATTTAAGATATACTCAAGTCACCTTCTTGAAAATTGGTAGAATCAGCAAGGCTGCTAAAACTCATTGGTTTTGAGGTCTCAGCTTTCTTGGCTGCCTGACTTGGACACCGTGGTGAGCTCCAGCCCTTGTCAGCAGTAGGGATGAGANTGAAATGGGAAGAAGTTCACAGCCAAGAGGATTTAAGATATACTCAAGTCACCTTCTTGAAAATTGGTAGAATCAGCAAGGCTGCTAAAACTCATTGGTTTTGAGGTCTCAGCTTTCTTGGCTGCCTGACTTGGACACCGTGGTGAGCTCCAGCCCTTGTCAGCAGTAGGGATGAGAGCTGCTTCACTTCCCTAACGTCTTCCTAGGCTTTCGGCAGGTTATCCTGGTCTCGGAGACCTTCCTGTTTGTTGTCATATTGGGTTTTTAATGATTACATCATTGAAATAATTAGCCTTTTTTCTTTCCTTTTGCAATCTTAATGTTCCTACTGTTCCAATGAAGCCCTTGAAGGCACATTATCTTACTGGTCTCATCTGTGTATAGTGATGATAAATGGATGTGTTGGGTGAATTAATGAATATGAGTTTAGATACCAACGTAGGACTTGGAATTTTCATTTTTTTTAAACAGCAATCTAAATAATAAATATAATGCCACTTTAAAATTAGAACGCAGCAGTAGCTTAATTTTAGTTTCATCTTCAGTCATATACAGACTTAATGTCTAACATGCTTTATAAATGTACACTGTTTATGCACCTGAAGTGGCCTAGTGACAGCTCTCTCCACATCACCTCGTAATGATTTAATAGACTGTTTCAGTCCTGTAAGAAGTCCAGGCACATAGAGAGTTGACACAGAACTCTTGTCCAGAAAGAGAGAGGGAAGTGTAAAAGCGTAGGAGAGACACATGAAGAAGTAATTATATTAACAACTACTTGAACATCAAAGGCAATCTGAAAATGTCCACTGTGATGAAAAGGAAGTGGCATGAAATTACAAAGAACACAGCAGAAAGCTACCTATTTTATTTGAAGTCACAGAGCCTCCCTGGAGGTTCACAAGGCATGCAGCACACAGGAGTACTGTGTGCAGTACTTGTGAACTTGGAGCTTGTAAACATCTGTGGGCAATGACCTTCATAACATTCAACTGGAAACAGCCACCCACATAACAACGGACACAGAAGGGTTCTCCTGAATACATTCCTTATCTGGAGGAATGTCTCCAAAGATCTACTTCTTATAAAACTTCAGTTTAAAACTGCATGTGACTATGCTCAGTTCAGTTCAGTCACTCAGTCGTGTCCAATCCTCTGTGACCCCATGGATTGCAGCATGCTAGGCCTCCCTGTCCATCACCAGCTCCCAAAGCTTACTCAAACTCATATCC
>SJYA01003019.1:993455-1062760 GCA_006410615.1 Neotragus moschatus | reverse complement strand
ATTATGCACAGGGGCTTCTATAGGCTTCATTGCTCAGAGGAAGAAAAGTGGTGAAGGCATCCTATACTTAACACGAGGATGGCTCTTTGGACAGATACCGAATACTATATTCAGAGTGGAAAGCCTTAGATAAAAGTGCTTTTACGGTTATACTTTTTTCCTCCAAGTTATTTTCCTGAATAAGTTATCTCCTAAAGTAGACTATAGTCAAACAGAATTTTTTTTTAATTATATAAATTTTGTTTTCAAGCTCGTCACCTTTCGAAATTCTTCATAACTCCCTCAAGTTGCAAGAGCTACACTTCAATTTAGACAAGAACATTTTTAGATTTTCGACCATGAAATTTTCTTTTGAAAACTTTTTCCAGTTCATTGAAATTAGATTTAATCTTTAAATGAAAAGTGAAATGATAGAACACAGCAGACAAAGTAAGAATGTAAGATCCCATCAGCCTGGTTGAAGTTGTGTGTCAGTACCAGTGCAGTCCATAGTGAAACTAAGAGAGGAGGTCAGAAAGAGATGATCTGGGTTCTTCTAGGACATGTATGTGGTCTGATACTACAGAATAACAGAACAACAAGTCATCAGCAAACCTAGCAGCTTAAAACAATAAATGTGTATTGTCTCCTACATTTTGTGGGATAAGGAATCTCAGAGGGGATTAGCTTGGCGTTTCTGCCTCAAGGGCTCCCTCCCATGAAGCTACAGCTGAGCTCTTATCCACAGTGCAGGAANCAGCTTAAAACAATAAATGTGTATTGTCTCCTACATTTTGTGGGATAAGGAATCTCAGAGGGGATTAGCTTGGCGTTTCTGCCTCAAGGGCTCCCTCCCATGAAGCTACAGCTGAGCTCTTATCCACAGTGCAGGAAATCAGGAAAATTGACTGGATTAGAGGATCCCCTCACAAGATATCTCAGCCATACTTGGAAAGTAGTTCTGTTTGTCAGCAAGATCCTTCCTTCCTACTACGTGAACATCTCCATGTAGGTGCTTGAAGGTCCTCAAGACATGACAGCTGGCTTCCTCCAGAGTAAGCAACTCAAGAGCTAATAACGAAATAAGGTAGAAGCCAGAATATATTTTACAACTTAACTTCACATTCTATCATTTCCACGAAATCTTGTTAGTTACACAGGTCAACCCCATTTGAGGTGTGAAAGCACTAAAAAGGGATGACGATCAATTCTCATTCTTTGAAATAAAAAAAAAAAAAGATAATGCTAATCACTCAAACATATTCAACTCTTTGGGACCCTGTGGACTGTATAGCCTGTCAGGCTTCTCTGTCCATGGAGTTTTCCAGGCAAGAATACTGGAGTGAGAAGCCATTCTGTTCTTCAGGGGATCTTCCTGATGCAGGGATCAAATCCCAGTCTTCTGCATTGCAGGCTGATTCTTTACCAACTGAGCCACCAGGGAAGCCCCAGAGGATGAGATAGTTAAGAGCATCACCAATTCAATGGATGAGAATTTGAGCAAACTCCAGGAGATAGTGAAGGACAGGGAAGCCTGGCGGGCTGCATGCAGTCCATAGGGTCGCAAAGAGTCGGACACAACTTAGTGATAGAACAATGGCTCAGGGTCAGTGACCACACCATTATGGATTTTTGTCTTTCCTTTAAGAGTGAGTTGAAACTAAAGACTTTTGCTAGAGGACTATCATAATGAAACTTAAATTGCAAGATGATTTTTGACTCCAGTGTGAACAGAAAGACAGGAAGAGAGCAAGAGTCAAAGCAGGACACTTATGGGAAAGCTNCACACCATTATGGATTTTTGTCTTTCCTTTAAGAGTGAGTTGAAACTAAAGACTTTTGCTAGAGGACTATCATAATGAAACTTAAATTGCAAGATGATTTTTGACTCCAGTGTGAACAGAAAGACAGGAAGAGAGCAAGAGTCAAAGCAGGACACTTATGGGAAAGCTTTTGCTGTGGTCCCAATCAGAGATAATGGTGCTTACATCAGTCTAAGGGCCGGACAGGTAGAAAGAAATAGGGAGGGAGATCTGGGGTATGTTTCAAAGTTTTTGTTTCTAAAAGTTCTGAAGGGTTTGATTTTAAAAGAAAAAAAAAAAAAAAAACCACACACACACACATTTATAGCTTCTCTCCTCCATCCAAAGAGACAGATGCTTTAAATGATGGAGTAGAATTGTCTTACTGAGCTACAGACAACAAATTGAAGTAGTTCTTAAACTAGGATTACTGAAAATTACGGAGCTGTGTAGTGGAGAAAATGTGAAACCACATAGAGGAAAAGAGCCAGTGGATTAAAGGTTCTTATCGGTGCAAATGCCCTATGACTTAGTCTTGGTGAAATTTCAGGCTTTATCCCCAGGTTGTATCATTTTCTCCAGATTGCTTGCTTGAACCTCTAAAAGGCTAGGTTTGAAATACAAATCTTTCCCCACAATCACATGCTAATTTCTTTTTTCAGTTGTCTGAGATTGAGACCTTAGTTCTAGGCTACCTGGACTTGCCTTTTTTTTTTTTTTTAATTGGAGCATAGTTGATTTGCAATGCTGTGTTACTTTCTGCTGTACAGCAAAGTAATTGTTATATACGTGTATGTGTGTGTGTATTCTTTAAATACTTTACATTATGATTGATCACAGGATATTGAATATAGCTTGCTATACTAAACAGTAGGACCTTGGTGTTTATCCATTCTATATATAGTGGTTTGCATCTGATAAACCCAAACTCTCAATCCATCCCTCCACACACCCTTCACTCATGGCAACCACAAGTCTGTTCTATATGTCTGTGAGTCTCTTTCATAGATAGGTTTTCATTTGTGTTATATGTTAGATAGAATTGCCAATTTTGATCCTTTTCCTGACTCTTTCCTCTTGAGTTCTGTTTTTGCTTTTGATGGAGTAAACGATCAGGAAGTGTTTATTGGCATAAATAGGGTTAAAGTTATTAGATGGCAAATATTCATTATGGGCTTCCCTGGTGGCTGAGATGGTAAAGAATCTGCATTATACAAGTATTTATACATTACGTATTTATATGTAAAGTATCTATTAAACGTTTCTCTGCATGAAGCATTCTGTAGGACCATAGGACACAATGCTGAGGTAAATGGATATAGTTAGTCCCTGTCTTTGTGGAGCTTAGTCAATCCTTGTCAAATTGGTAATTTTATCTGTTCTCTCCCCTTTCCTCTTTTCCAAACACTTATCTGGTGTTTTTCTAGCAAAAAAGGTCCTTTGGAGCTTTTTACACATTTTAACTGGTATTGGTTTTAGGTTAATTATCTTTTATTTTTATGTACTGATTGACTGGCACAAGAAAGATAGAAAAAAAATACCATAATATTAATAGCTAATTTGGTGAAACTTTGCCAACTGGCTTTCAGTGTGAAATAGACTGGAAATTTTATCCATCTGGCACTACTTAATCTAGGAGTTCACCACTAATCACTATCAACAGTCAAGTTTCTTTTCTTCCAATCCCAGTTTTGGAAAATGTGTGTGTATGTGTGTGTTCATGGGCAATTTGTTCATTTAGATAAAATCAATGACTATCATNATCCATCTGGCACTACTTAATCTAGGAGTTCACCACTAATCACTATCAACAGTCAAGTTTCTTTTCTTCCAATCCCAGTTTTGGAAAATGTGTGTGTATGTGTGTGTTCATGGGCAATTTGTTCATTTAGATAAAATCAATGACTATCATTTGCTTAGTAATGTGGTGGGAAAAAAGTAATAACCCATGCCACTTTTTAAAAGAGATCTTCATTTCAGAAAAACAGAGAAGGCTTTATCTCATGAATGAAAGCAAAAATATTTGCCTGCCTAAGTCCTGTGTATTGTCATAACTCTTATCCTTTAATGCTATGACCACCCCGTCCATTCCTTATCTAGATGTATCTTGTATTTCCTAGTCCAGTTCACAACCCACCTACTTCAAGAAACTTTTCTCCCCTATGATAATCTTATCAGCATCATACATTCAAATATCCAATTTTATTTCATTCATTTTGCTTTGTCTTCCCTTTGGTTCTCCTGTTCTTTAAGGTTGGGGATCCCACAGCATGTTCTCACAGGAAAACCACACTATGTGCTGAGCACATAGCAAGAGACTAAAGGATACTTATTCTTGCCTGGAAAATTTCACAGACAGAGGAATCAGGAGAGCTACATTCCATGGGGTCACAAAGAGCCAGACATAACAGAGCGTGCACACACACACAGNTTTTGACAAAGGAGGCAAGAACATAAAATGGGGCAAAGACAGCCTCTTTGATAAATAGTGCTGGGAAAACTGGATAGCTACATGTAAAAGAATGAAATTAGAACATTTCCTAACACCATACACAAAGACAAACTCAAAATGGATTAAAGACCTAAATGTAAGACCAGAACCTATAAATCTCTTAGAGGAAAACATAGGCAGAACACTCAATGACATAAATCAAATCAAGATCCATTATGACCCACTTCCTAGAGTAATGGAAATAAAAATAAAAGTAAACAAGCGGGACCTGATTAAACTTAAAAGCTTTTACACAGCAAAGGAAACTTAAGAAAGGTGAAAAGACAACCCTCAGAATGGGAGAAAATAATAGCAAATTAAACAACTGACAAAGGATTAATTTCCAAAATATACAAGCAGCTCATACTACTCAATACCAGAAAAACAGACAACCCAATAAAAAAGTGGAAAAAAGACCTAAACAGACATTTCTCCAAAGAAGACATANAAGAAAGGTGAAAAGACAACCCTCAGAATGGGAGAAAATAATAGCAAATTAAACAACTGACAAAGGATTAATTTCCAAAATATACAAGCAGCTCATACTACTCAATACCAGAAAAACAGACAACCCAATAAAAAAGTGGAAAAAAGACCTAAACAGACATTTCTCCAAAGAAGACATACAGACGGCTAACAAACACATGAAAATATGCTCAACATTGCTCATTATTAGAGAAATGCAAATCAAAACTACAATGAGGTATCACTTCACACCAGTCAGAATGGCCATCATTAAAAAGTCTACAAACAAATGCTGGAAAAGGTGTGGAGAAAAGGGAATACTCCTGCACTGTCGGTGGGAATATAAATTGATACAGCCACTATAGAAGACAGTATGGAGATTCCTAAAAAAAAACTAGAAATAAAACCACTGTATGACCTCGCAATTCCGTTCCTAGGCAAATACCCTGAGGAAACCAAAATTGAAAAAGACATGTATCCCACTGTTCACTGCAGCACTATTTACAGTAGCTAGAACATGGAAGCAACATAGATGCCCATTGACAGATGAATGGATAAAGAANCAGAAAAACAGACAACCCAATAAAAAAGTGGAAAAAAGACCTAAACAGACATTTCTCCAAAGAAGACATATAGACAGCTAACAAACATGAAAATATGCTCAACATTGCTCATTATTAGAGAAATGCAAATCAAAACTACAATGAGGTATTACTTCACACCAGTCAGAATGGCCATCATTAAAAAGTCTACAAACAATAAATGCTGGAAAGGGTGTGGAGAAAAGGGAATACTCCTGCACTGTCAGTGGGAATATAAATTGATACAGCCACTATGAAAGACAGTATGGAGATTCCTAAAAAAAAAAACTAGGAATAAAACCACTGTATGACCTCGCAATCCCATTCCTAGGCAAACCCTGAGGAAACCAAAATTGAAAAAGACATGCATCCCACTGTTCACTGAAGCACTATTTACAGTAGCTAGAACATGGAAGCAACATAGATGCCCATTGACAGATGAATGGATAAAGAAGTTGTGTTATATATACACAATGGAATATTACTCAGCCATAAAAAGGATCACATTTGAGTCAGTTCTAATGAGGTGGATGAATCTAGAACCTATTATACAGAGTGAAGTGAATCCGAAAGAGAAAGATAAATACCATATTCTAACACACATACACAGAATCTAGAAAAATGGTACTGAAGAATTTATTTACAGGGCAACAGTGGAGAAACGGACATAGAGGGAAGGGGAGGGTGAGATGTATGGAAGAGTAACATGGAAACTTACATGACCATATGTAAAATAGATAGCCAACGGCATTTGCTGTATAGCTTAGGAAACTCAAACAGGGGCTCTGTATCAGCCTAGAGGGATGGGATGGGGAGAGTTTCAAAAGGAAGGGTATATCTGTATTCCTATGGCTGATTCATGTTGAGGTTTGACAGAAAACAGCAAAATTCTGTATAGCAATTACCCTTCAATAAAATATAAATAAGTTAAAAAAAAAAAAAAAGAAGAAGAACAGACATATCCTCAGCAGTCTACTACAGTTCTGTTGGCTGTGACTGATTAATTCATTGAAATCAACAAATGTGTACTGAGTCTCCACCATGCCCCATGCATTGTTCTTCCCATATTCTAGTGGAGGGGAAAAAAAAAAAAACAACACTGGAACAAATACATCCTATCAGATGATTGTACATAGAAGCAAAATGAAAGAGGAAATGGGAGGTGGGGAGTAAGTCAAGTTGTGGGTGCTATTTTATAAAAGTCATGGGCCAATGACTCTTCAAAAAGTGGTATTTGAGTAGAGACTGGAAGGAAATGATGACATGAGTCATGCATATACTAGAAGAGATTTCTAGGAAAGAGAAAGGCAAGTGCAAAGGTCTTGAGGAGGGAGTGTACTTAGCATATTAGAAGCGAAAACAAAGGAAACCAGAGGAGGAGAAGAGGAAGAACTGAGAGGGCAAGTGGTAGAGAATGACACAGAAAAGGTAGTGGAGGGTAGTTTACATAGGACTTTGGCTTTTACTCTGTGTGAGACAGAAAAAATCTCACTGGTTTCAGAGGGTTTTGAGCAGAGAGTTAATAAGTATATATGTGGGAAACAAACTATAAAAGAATAAAAGTAGAAACAGGGAAACCAGTCAGGAGTCTGCTCTGATGATCTACATGAGAAGCATGGCATCTTAGACCATTAATAGCTAATGAACACGTGGTTTCTTCTTTCTCAGTCCCTGGGCATGTTCAATGTGCCTTCCCTAACCTAGTAGACCCTACCTGCTCAAGAAGCGTCCCTCTGCTGAATCTGCCATCAAGAATTTCTGCAGCTGCCAGATTCTCTTTCTACCCTCTTGCCTAGGCTGTCAGCCACCATTGTGAAGCATATGGTGAGCATCAGAGCAGATCTGACTCTAAAATCTGTATTCAGACATTTGGAGGCTTAGGGAGGCTCATGAGTGCAGACTATTAAATCCACTCTTCTCACTAAGCAATGCCCCTCCCACCTTAGCTCTGCTTGGATTTCACATTATTAGGTAGGGAAGCTATGCAGAAAAGTTTCTTCCAGAGTGTGGAAGAGAGCACCTGTGCTACTATTTTTCCCTCCACTCAAACCTGGAGCGATAGACAGGGTTCATTGATGAGCATCTCTCTTCCTATTGCTTTCTTCTCCCTTCCTTCATTTTAATCCCTTCTGGGATAAAAAGGATTAACTTTTCTTGAATGCCCTTGTGGCATTTTATTCTAGTATTGAGCAACAAGAGTTTGCCTAGCTAGCCTAGGTAAAGGGATATGTCTTTTCTAAGAGAAGAGGATGTGAAAGCTGAGTTTGAGTTTTGTTCTTTACAGATGAAAAAAAAAAATGGAAATGTCTCTCTGGTTGCTTGATAAGGACAATTGTTTTGCCAAATATCTCCTTTCTCTTTATATGGGGTAAAAGACCTGATAGGCCTCTGAGATGGAAAGCTATAAAGACATGATTTATGAATAAAGATACCAGTTTGTCATTTGCTAATTATCATCCCTGGAAAAGTCATAATAAATGCCAAATATCAAGTCAGTAAGTGATGAATTATTCAATAAATAATGTGTATTGGTTTCCTCCTGCTTTCTTTATATAAATTTATTTATTTTAATTGGAGGCTAATTACTTTACAATATTGTATTGGTTTTGCCATACATCAACATGAATCCACCACGGGCTTATTTAGTGGCTTAAAAGAATACAAATTTATTATCTTACTGTTTTGCAGGATAGAAGTCCACAAGGCAATGTGCTTTCTGAAGGCTCCAGGTATCCATTTCTTATGTTTTTCTGGCTCCTAGATGGTTCCTGCATTACTTGGCTCATGGCCCATGCTTCCATCTTCAAAGTGCGTTTCTCCAATCTGTGTTTCTCACACTGTATTAACCATCTTTGACAACTTTGCTTCCCTTTTATCTGGTCTCTTGTGATGATGCTGGACTCATCCTTATAATTCAGGATAACACACCATGGCAAGATCCTTAACAACGTCATGTGTGAAGAATTCTTTTTTTTTCCATGTAAGATAACATACTCACTAGTTCAGGAGATAGGTATATAAGCATCATTGTATATGCTAAGTCCCTTCAGTCATGTCTGACTCTTTGCAACCCTATGGATTGCAGCCTGCCAAACTCCTCTGTCCATAGGATTCTCCAGACAATACTGGAGTGGGTTGTCATGCTCTTCTCCAGGGGATCTTCCAAACCAGGGGTCAAACCCAAGTCTCCTGCGGCTCCTGCACTGCAAGCAGATTCTTTATCACTGAGCCACCAGAGAAGCCCAGCGTAAACATCATTGGGTGCATTTATTGCTAGAGGAATTGCCTAACCACTAAAAATATAAAATGATATCTAAGCCTCACATTATCTACCTTAGTAAATTACACACAGATTAAAAATATAAATGTTAAACATGAGAGCAGCACTTATAAAATCTTTGTTCAAGGAAAAGGACCTTACTATACATGGCAGAAAAGTCAGACACAATACATCCATGTAGCTAAGTTTACTTGTCAACTTGGCTGGGCCATAGTGTCCAGATGAGTGGTTAAACACCCTGGTTGTTTCCTGGAGGAGGTTTTTGGATGAAATTAACATTTAAATCAGTGGACTCTGAGTGAAACAAATTGCCCTTCATAATGTGGGCGGGTCTCATTCCAATAGCTGAAAAGTTTGAACAGAAAAAACGACTGATATCCCTTGAGTTACAGCGAATTCTGCCAGTAGATGGCCTTTGGACTTGAATTTTAACATCAGGTATTCCAGCTTGCTAGCTCACCCAGCAGATATTCCATAGTTACATGAGCCTCCATAGTCCCATCAGCCAATACCTTAAAATAAATATTTTATATGTATATATACCCTAGCCCATACCCTTCTTTTGTTTTTTCTTTATTACACACATACACACACATGCAATTTTAATGGCCAAACTACAATAAATGAAACAAAAAGGCTAAATATCCTAAATATATCAAAAGTTCTTCATATCAATGGAGGAAAAACACCCACTAGCCTAAACATGAAAATATTGGGAAGAAACAAACATTAAAATAAAAAAGTTCTGGGGCTCTAGATTTTAAAGAGAAGTTTTTTAAAACAGGATACAAAGACTGGCAAAGATCAAAGGTAATGCTAAGACTCAATAACCTTCTTCTTAGAATGCAAATTGCTAAGTTACATCTTACAAATTTAGTTACATGTGTCAAAAGTCCAATAAAAGTCACTGATCCACCAATACCAGCTTTGTGAAATTTTCATTATAAATAAATTATCAAATATGCAAACAAATATTTAGCTCATTTATTATCATGATGCTAATGATAGGCATTAATATAAGCAGCCTAGTATCCAATAGCTTGGATATAAAGAAACCCAAATATTTATTACTTAAACCACAGTAGAGGGTTAAATGAGTAAGGGACAGTCATTAAAAATGGAAGCATACATCTCGTATGGAATATAATTTATACTTTAAACAGTAATAAGATATAATATATCCTGACAAATAATTACACATGCATGTTAATATCTTTAACACATCCGCATGCATATTTACAGGGGAAAATCTGGAAATATATAACTAAGTTTTAGAAGTAATAATTTCTTGGTGGTAGAAACTAAGTTGGCTTTCACTTTTTCCCTTTACATATCTGTATCTTTTACTTTCTATCCACTGGTTATTTATTATTTGTATACTTTAAATTTTCAAAAATAGGTTAACCTGTAAAAAAATTTTTTTAAATCTCTTTTGCATAAGAAATGTAAAGTTGTTTGGTTGGTTGCTTGGTTGGTTGGTTAGGTTAACTAAATCATTAATAAATAAATAGTAGAAAGGGAACAAAGGAATAAAGTGAAAGTTACTTATTTCAGAAGTATAGGCAGAAAAGAACACTGATGATGCTCTCCAAGATCAGATGCCATTTGTAGCTAGTACTTCATCTTCCTCAGCGTGTAAATACAAGGAGAGCATTCTAAGATCCATTTTCAGCTAAAATCTCTTGGATAGGTTGGTTTCTATCTTTCTAAGATATTTAACCAAGTACTGAGTAGAAAGTCAAGAAAGACCTGGAGTAACAGGCAAATTTGGCCTTGGAGTACAGAATGAAGCACAGCAAAGGCTAATAGAGTTTTGCCAAGAGAAGGCACTGGTCATGGCAAACATCCTCTTCCAACAACACAAGAGAAGACTCTACATATGAACATCACCAGATGGTCAACAATGAAATCATTGATTATATTCTTTGTAGCCAAAGACGGAGAAGCTCTAACAGTCAGTAAAAACAAGACCAGGAGCTGACTGTGGCTCAGATCATGAACTCCTTATTGACAGATTCAGACTGAAATTGAAGAAAGTAGGGAAAACCACTAGACCATTCAGGTATGACCTAAATCAAATCCTTTATGATTATACAGTGAAAGTGAGAAATAGATGTAAGGGACTAGATCTGATAGACAGAGTCCCTGATGAACTATGGGTGGAGGTTTGTGACACTGTACAAGAGACATGGATCAAGATCATCCCCATAGAAAAGAAATACAAACAAGCAAAATGGCTGTCTGAGGAGGTCTTACAAATAGCTGTGAATAGAAGAGAAGTGAAAAGCAAAGGAGAAAAGTAAAGATATAAGCATCTGAATGCAGAGTTCCAAAGAATAGCAAGAAGAGATAAGAAGGCCTTCCTCAGTGATCAATGCAAAGAAATAGAGGAAAAGAACAGAATGGGAAAGACTAGAGATCTCTCCAAGAAAATTAGAGATACCAAGGGAACATTTCATGCAAAGATGGGCTCGAAAAAGGACAGAAATAGTATGGATCTAACAGAAGCAGAGGATATTAAGAAGAGGTGGCAAGAATACACAGAAGAACTTTACAACAAAGATCTTCATGACTCAGATAATCACGATGGTGTGATCACTCATCTAGAGCCAGACATCCTGGAATGTGAAGTCAAGTGGGCCTTAGAAAACATCACTAAAAACAAAGCTAGTGGAGGTGATGGAATTCCAGTTGAGCTATTTCAGATCCTGAAAGATAATGCCGTGAAAGTGCTGCACTCCATATGCAGCAAATTTGGAAAACCCAGCAGTAGCCACAGGACTGGAAAAGGTCAGTTTTCATTCCCATCCGAAAGAAAGGCAATCCCAAAGAATGCTCAGACTACTGCACAATTGCACTCATCCCACAGGCTAGTAAGGTAATGCTCAAAATTCTCCAAGCCAAGCTTCAGCAATACATGAACCATGAAATTCCAGATGTTCAAGCTAGTTTTAAAAAAGGCAGATGAACCAGAGATCAAATTGCTAACATCCACTAGATCATTGAAAAAGCAAGAGAGTTCCAGAAAAACATCTATTTATGCTTTATTGACTATGCCAAAGCCTTNAGGAGAAGGGGACAACCAAGGATGAGATGGCTGGATGGCATCACTGACTCGATGGGCGTGAGTCTGAGTGAACTCCAGGAGTTGGTGATGGACAGGGAGGCCTGGCGTGCTGCAATTCATGGGGTTGCAGAGTTGGACACGACTGAGCGACTGAACTGAACTGAACTGAATCACTCAAAAGCAGCAGAATACAAACTATTCCCCTGTGTACACATAGCATTTTCCAGGAGAGAGTAGATGCTATCCATAAAGTAAGTCTCAATGTATTTCTTTTCTTTCCTTTTTTGGCTATGCCATGAAGCTTGTGGGATATCTCAGTTCCCCAACCAGAGAATGAAGACAAGCCATGGTATTGAAAGTACCAAATACTAACCAGTAGACTACCAGGAAATAGCGGTACACCTAAAAGGTTTGAGATCATACAAAGTATGTTCTCTGAAAATGGAATGAAATAAAATGAATAACAAAAATAAATTTAGAGTATATACAAAAATATGGAAATTAAACAATACACTCATAAATAATAGTGAAAAAATAAGTCATGAAATCAGCAAATATTTGAGATGAAAGAAAGTAAAACACAAAATACTAAAATCTATACATGCAGCAAAAGCAGTTTTCAAGGAAAGGGAACTAGCTAAAGAAGAAGAGATTAGCTCCAAAGCAAACAGAAGTAGGAATTAATGAGGGGAAATAAATAATAGAAAGCAACTAGAGAAGAAAGCAAAACAAATAATTTTTTGTTATCAACATAATTGAAAAATTCTTTGGATAGACTATCCATGACAAAAAGACTCAAATTACTAAAACTGGGAATAAAAAGGAGATACTACTCATCTCAGAGAAACAAAAAGATTTTATGGAATTACTATAAACAATTGCTATGAACATGTCAATAAGTAACAAGATAAAATGAAGAACTTTCTAGAAATATACAAAACTAAATCTGATTTTTAAAAATCAAAATTCTAGCTAGACATAAGAAATGATTGAGTTTCCAATTAAAATATATATGAATATATATTTATTTATTCTCACAGGAAAAGTCCAGTACCAGAGAGCTAAACTGATCAATTCTATCATACATTTTAAAATGAATTAACACTATTCCTTTGCAAACTCCGTCAAAAATTAGACAAGGAGAAAATACTTCCCAGCTCATTTTATAATGCCGGTACCATCTTTATAACAATACTAGGCAAAGCGTTAAAAGGCAAGCAAAACCAGAGAACTAAAGATCACTATTGCTCATAAATACTGCCACACAATCCTCACCAAAATAGAAGATGATAATTCCAAAGCGTATGAAAAACGTTATACCCCACAACCATGCGAGATTTATGCAGGAATCTCAAGGTGATTCAACATATGAATATCAATATAATATATACAGAATAGGAAAAAGCCTATATATTTAATAAACACAAAATGTAATCTCAATAGGTACAGAAAAATCATTTGACAAAGTCTAACACACTTTGATGAGAAAAATCACCAATGATCTAAGAATAGAACTTCCTCAAAATGATAGTTAGCTATAAAAACATACAGTAACTTTTTATGAAATTAAAAGACACTTGCTCCTTGGAAGAAGGCTGTGACAAACCTAGATAGCATATTAAAAGGTGGAGACATCACTTTGCCAATAAAGGTCCATAGAGTCAAAGCTATGGTTTTTCCAGCAATCACGTATGGATGTGAGAGCTGGACCATAAAGAAGACTGGTCAGGGAACTAAATCTTGCTTGCTGCAATTAATTTATTTTTAATGAAAATAAAATGTGTTTCTTGTAGACTAAAAAAAGAAGACGAAGAAGGAAGAAGGCTGAGGGCTAAAGAACTGATACTTTCAAATTGTAGTGCTGGAGAAAACTCTTCAGAGTCCCTTGGACAGTAAGGAAATAAAACCAGTCGATCCTCAAGGAAATCAACTCTGGAATAGTCATTGGAAGGACTGATGCTGGATTAATGTGGATACTGTGTGATCCAATAATTTTATCACCCAAAATGAGGCAGCTTTTTGGGGGGACAAATACCCTGGGAGAACAGAGCCAAGCACCAAAGAATAAATGCTTTTGAACTGTGGTGCTGGAGAAGACTCGAGAGTCTCTTGGACAGCAAGGAGATCAAACCAGTCAATCCTAAAGGAAATCAATCCTGAATATTCATTGGAAGGACTGATTCTTAAGCTGAAGCTCCGATATTTTGATCACCTGATGCAAAGAGCTGACTCACTGGAAAAGACCCTGATGCTGGGAAAGACTGAGGCCAAGAGGAGAAGAGGGTAAGGATGACAGAATTAAGATGGTTGGATGGCATCACTAGCTCAATGGACATGAGTTTGGGCTATCCAGGAGATAGTGAAGGACAGGAAAGCTGGCCTGCTGCAGTTCATGGAGTCACAAAGCTTGGACACGACTGAGAAACTGAACAACTCTCTCCTAAATGGTGCTAGACTGAAATGCCTCCCTCTACGATAAGAAAACACCCCATATACATCTATTCTGATCACTTCTGTTCAGAACTGCACTGCAGAACAGGAAATTATGGGAGGGAAAAAAGGAAAGAAAGGTATGCATTTTGGAAATAAAAATGGAAAATTATCTCTGTTTACAAATGATCTGACCGTGTACACAGAAAATACTAAACAATCCATAAAATAAACTATTGGAGCTGATAAATGAGTTTAGCAAGTTGACAGATGAAAGATCTACACACAAAATTCAACTGCATTTCTATGCATTAGCAGTAACAATCTGAAAATAAAATTAAGAAAACACTTGCAATGAAAATGTCATCAGTGGTAATAAAATGCTTAGGAATAACTATCAATTAAGTTGTGGAAGAGAAATGTAAGACTTATACACTGAAAAGTACAAAACATTGTTGAAAGAAAGGAACAAAAGTGTAGATAAACAGAAACATCCTGTCTCCATGAACTGGAAAACTTAATCTTACAGAAAGGATGTGAGCCCCAACGTACTAAGTCACTTCAGTCATACCTGACTGTGTGGCCCTATGGACTGCAGCCCGCCAGGCCCTTCTATCCATGGGATTCTCCAGACCACTGGAATGGATTGCCATGCCCTCCTCCAGAGGATCTTCAAAACCCAGGGATTGAAACCACACCTTTTAACCACTAGAACCACCTGGGAAACCCACAAAAAGGATAATACTCCCCAAACTTTTTATCAAAAATCTCAACTGCTGTTTTTCTAGAAACTGACTCAGTTCAGTTCAGTCGCTCAGTCGTGTCTGACTGTTTGTGACCACATGAATCGCAGCATGCCAGGCCTCCCTGTCCATCACCAATTCCTGGAGTTCACCCAAAGTCATGTCCATCGAGTTGGTGATGCCATCCAGCCATCTCATCCTCTGTCGTACCCTTCTCCTCCTGCCTCCAATCCTTCCCAGCATCAGGGTCTTTTCCAATGAGCCAACTCTTCGCATAAGGTGGCCAAAGTATTGGAGTTTCAGCTGTAGCATCAGTCCTTCCAATGAACACCCAGGAGTGATCTCCTTTAGGATAGACTGGTTGGACTTCCTTGCAGTCCAAGGGACTCTCAAGAGTCTTCACCAACACCACAGTTCAAAAGCATCTATTCTTCGGTGCTCAGCTTTCTTCACAGTCCAACTCTCACATCCACACATGACCACTGGAAAAACCATAGCCTTGACTAGACGGACCTTTGTTGATAAAGTAATGTCTCTGCTTTTTAATATGCAATTGAGCCTAAACATCATTTAGAAGTGTAAAGGGCCCAGAATAGACAAAAGCTTTTATTATAGAGGACAAAGTTGGAGAACTCTTTTCCTAATTTTAAGTTACATAAAGCTATAGTAATTTATATAGCAGCAGCGTAAGGAGAGATGTATAGAACAATAGTATAAAATTAGGAGTTTAGCTAGATGGATAGATACATAAATAGCTAGATACATAGTTGAATACACATACCTGTTATCTCACACATCTATTGATTGTATAGACATCTATATCAATATCTATCTGTATGCTAGTAATGAGTAGCACTGTCAATTTCTTATTTCAAAAAAAGGTTATTACTTTTGAAACAGAGATTTAGGCTATGACTGAGGAACAATGGTCACCTCATGGAAGTATATCGAATTTCAGTATTAGTTATTTTACGTAAAAGAAAAATGGCCTTGCAAAAGGACATACTTTGCACTTTGTAAAAATCAGCAAAGATGCTGGACCAATTAGAATTACTTGTGAAATTGTATTTTCTCAGTCTTAGTATCATCTGACAGTTTAAAATATGTTTTATTAACTTCTCTGCAGTTATATCACAGATGACTAAAAATTACTATATCACATTTTTAAGAGTGGAAAAACAAATAAAAAATTATGATTGGACAGAGACAGTAACAACTGTCTTCCCAAATGTTGGGAAATCTATATCTCTATGCAATAATGCAGACCTTTTTCTTTATCAATGTACCTAATTCTACATCATGTGGGCTACGACCTTCTTTCTAGACCCTAGACACTGATTGGAAATGTATTGTATCATTGTCCTACTTTAAAGATTGAGTCACCTGCCTTGAGCTGTAAGAACTGAATAGCCACTAACAAGGGAAATAAATTTATCAAGCCCTAGAAGCTCCACTTCTGTTTAAAAAAAAAAAAATCCTTCGTTACTTTCCAAAAGTGATCCTTGGCTAATGCTAAACAGGAATTAATACTTTTACTGATAAGAAATTAAGGTTCATCTTTTCCCTATGATGAAAATTTATGAAAATAGCAAAAAAAAAATTACATAATGCCAATGTATTATAGTAAGAACACATTAAAAACATGATAGAAAAACTGTTTTCTACCAAAAGTTTGGTGTCTGGTAGAAATGAGAGGAAGTCCTCAATTTTAATAATGATCATGGCCAACTCAGAAAATAATGATGCTGCTGTGGAAGTAAATTGTCATTTCTTAACTGCATGGTTCAGGTAAGTGAATGACAACTAGGATAATTTATTAGTTTAAAGTCCCCCAGGAGAGTCACTTTGTTAGTCTTTAATTGTTGTACGAACCAATGAAGTTGCTCAGTTATGTCCAACTCTTTGAGACCCCATGGACTATAGCCTACTAGGCTCCTCCATCCATGGAGTTTTCCAGGCAAGAGTATGGGAGTGGGTTGCCATTTCCTTCTCCAGGGGATCTTCCCAACCCAGGGACCAAACCCAGGTCTCTCACATTATAGGCAGACACTTTACCATCTGAGACACCAGGGAAGCTTAATTGTTGCATCAGTTACTACAAATGCAGTGGCTTCAAAGAAAACACATTATCTCTTTTTCAGTTTATGAAAATTAGGAATCTGAACATGCTTTAGCTTAGTCCTCTGTTTGGGGCCTCTCAAGGCTACAATCAACAGGTTCGATGGGCTGCATTCTCATCTGAAGGCTTGATTAAGAATAATCAGCTTTAAATTTATCTAAGTTGTAAGAAAATACATTTCCTTAGACTCATGGGTCTAAGGCTTTTTCTAACTGACAGCTAGAAGCCACTCTCAAGTCCTAGAGGCCACTCACGGTTCTTAAAGGCACCCTGAAGTTCTTTGCTGCATGGGCTTTTCCAACAAGGCCATTTACTTCACAAAGTCCATGGTTCAATAAGCTAAAACGAAATCTCACGTAACAATGCAAAATGGGAGTAACACTCCATCATCTTTTCCATAGGCTACTGGTGAAAAGAAAGCCAGAGACCCTGCCTACTCTCATGGGGAGGGGTCACACAAGGAGGTGAACACAAGAGGGTAGGGATGGTTGGATGTGACACTAGGGTCTGTCCACCACAATTCTCTGACTACTTTCAAACCCCAAAACTAATTCCAAATCCCTAAAAGCTTAGAAATCTATATAACAAAGGAGATATTAAAAGAAACCTCAAAATAAGGGAGATATTTTCTGGGACACATTTTGTGCTTCAAAAACTAATATGTATTGTTTGTTCAGGAATATCACTGCAATAACAATGAATTAATTGGTGTCAACGTGCTGGAACTAACTTCCTCACCAGTATCCCACTGGTCATATCTGTGACCCTCATATCAAAAGCCCCTGCAACAGGAAAACAAATGGAATCCCCCAGATA
This sequence comes from Neotragus moschatus, assembly GCA_006410615.1. Taxonomy (NCBI): domain Eukaryota; kingdom Metazoa; phylum Chordata; class Mammalia; order Artiodactyla; family Bovidae; genus Neotragus; species Neotragus moschatus. Next base: position 1,044,987 of record SJYA01003019.1, on the reverse strand, counting down.
GAGGCCAGTTTGAAAAAAGCAACCACAAGTTCCACTGTCATCTCCCATAGGTTGAGGTTGTATGTATCTTTATGCTTTTGTATTCTGGGGATAGCATTATTTTGCTTCTAAAACTTGTTGGCTCAGCTGCTGGAACCTTGAGGACCTAATTAATCCAAGGCCAAGATAGAACATTCTCTCTCATTACTTTTTTTTCAACTGCAATTATTTGAGGCTGAAAACACACACATCTGTGATATACCAGGCATGAGTGGATCCACACTTGTCAATTGTATATCCCTGAAAGGAGACAAAGGTCCAGAAATCCCCCCCTGAAAGGTAGATATACTACTATACTTTATTCTCTTTCATTTTGAAAGATGAAATTATGCATCACACTCCTGTCTCAAATTGATGGCCGAATGATTCAAAGGCAAGTATTTGTTGCAGCCTTTGACCCAGCATTGAAACACTTCTGAAGCCAAATCTCAATTCTGGCACAGTGTTAAATTCTTAGGAAAGAGAGCAGGAAGATACCAACTGGAAAGATGGCATTTGTAGACTGAGGGGGCAAGACATGTTGGGTTGCCAGGAAACAGGCAACATGACCCACAGGTATTTGTTTCCTGTTTTGATTCTCAAATCAACTTTTTGTGCTGACCTATTTGAAACACGACCAAAGAATTAGTTTTTACTATTACAGAGTTATCTTGAAAATATAAAGCATTTTTAAAAGATTTTTTTCAGCTGCTTTGCTCATTATGAAGATAAATAGGGATCCTGGTGTAAAAATCTCACTATCCACTCCCTCCCCACACTGCCTGTCCCACTTCCACCATGCAGCCTTCAGAGGTAAACTCAATCTGTTAGGCATTTTCATCAAGTACACATTCTTAAAAACCAACTGGGGGAACAATTACTTCAGCTAAAAAGAATCTGATGGTTTGAGTGGGAGGTGGAATGGGATAAGAGAAGAGAAAGAAAAACATGGAAAATGACTTAAATAAGAGGGTAGAGTGGTACACTTCAAGTGGTTTTAATGAATGGAATTTTAAAACGATGTCTATTCAGTGGTTCCTAAATCTGGCTGCACATGAGAGCTACCTAAGGAGTCTCTGAAGATGCTAATACTAGGGCCTAATCTAATTATCCCCACATCTCTAGAGGTGGGGCCCCTGCATGGGCTTAATTTGAAAGCATTCCAGGTGATTGTAATGTGCAGCTATGGTGGAAAACCTCTGCCTAAAGCCAGAAAATATCAATTTTATATGAGCACAAATGCCTGCCTCGGTGCTAATCTTCTTGGGCCATACTTGTGAATTCTGGGACATATCCATAAATTGAAATCAAACCTTTTGGGTTGGTGGCTTGAATATTTTACATTCTCAGAGTGATGATGATGCAACTGTCTTGACTGATCTGATTCACTGGCTTTTAGAAACAACTGCTGTAGGCTGATGATCTTCTTTTTTTTTTTGTTTGTTAACCAAGAAACCATTTGGGGTTTAAGATGCAACATAGTGTCTTGAGGGGAAATTTTCTATTGTTTACTAGACCTACAAACATTTATATCACATCTACTCTGAGCTTCCATATACAAAGATATGGACAGTGACTGCAGCCATGAAATTAAAAGACACTGTTCCTTGGATAAGAAGCTATGATAAACCTAGATAGTATATTAGAAAGCAGAGGCATCACTTGGCTGACAAAGGTCCATATAGACAAAACAATAATTTTCCCAGTAGTCACGAACGGATGTGAGAGTTGGACTATAAAGAAGGCTGAGCAATGAACAATTGATGCTTTTGAACTGTGGCGCTGGAGAAGACTCTTGAGTGTCCCTTGGACAGCAAGGAGATCAAGTCAGTCAATCCTAAAGGAAATCAACCCTAAACACTCACTGGAAGGACTGATGCTGAAGCTCCAATACTTTGGCCACCTGATGCAAAGAGTCAGCTCATTGGAAAAGACCCTGCTCCTGGGAAAGACTGAGGGCAGGAGGAGGAGGCAGCAGACACACACACACATATACACACACATACACACACACACTCACACACACACACACAAATAAATATATTTAAGCATAGATGAATAAGAGAGAAAGTTAAAAGAACCACCCCTCCTCAACAAAATCGGTGTCTGTTTTTTAAAAAATATTTTAAGGCTCATAAAACAAAAGCTTGTTTTACATTTATGTTCATGAACTTTTTCAATGGATTATGAGTCAGTTGCGATGGATGTTTAAGGCAAAAATGTTTTTGATGAAATGGTTCAAAACTAGTTAAATCAAACACTTCCAGAGACTAACCTTCCCTTTGCCCTCAGAAATCATCCTAAACATGAGAATTATATTTCTTTCTAGACACCTAAAACCATTTAGGACATGAACTTCCACAAAACCACAGTTAAGAAAGAAACTCAAACCATATTTGCACCACACTGCCTGAAATCCATGGCAGGGTCTTTTTAGGTTCCCTGAATTCTTTTATTTTCTTTCATATATATGTTTCCTAAGGTTTAAAAAACATTTTTTCCTTCTAAAACATGTAAAATATACACAGAAGTAAAAAGGATTGTGTAATAAACTCCCAAAATCCATCACATACTTTTTAACAATTATTAACAAACACATAGTCAATCTTATTTTATGCAGACTTCCCATGTCTTTCATCCTCTTTCCAAATTGGGTTATCATATCATTTCTTCTGTGAACACTTCTGCATAAACTTCTTAAAAATGGAATTTTATTTTTACTAATAAAATTCAAAATAACTCTGCAATATCAAATATCCAATCACTATTTAAATTTCTTCTTTTTTTTTTTTTTGTATAGTGAAAGTGAAAATCGCTCAGTCATGTCCAACTCTTTGCTACCCAATGGACTATAAAGTCCATAGAATTCTCCAGGCCAGAATACTGGATTGGTTAGCTGTTCCCTTCTCCAGAGGATCTTCCAACCCAGGGATCAAACCCAAGTCTTCCACATTGCAGGCAGATTCTCTACCAGCTGAGTCACAAGGGAAGCTTGTGTATAGTAAGTTTCTTTAAATTAAAATCTAAAGAAACCACAGTTTCATGTATATGCATTAGTATACTGCATTGGTGTTTTTCTTTCTGGCTTACTTCACTCTGTATAATAGGCTCCAGTTTCATCCACCTCATTAGAACTGATTCAAATGTGTTCTTTTTAGTGGCTAAGTAATACTCCATTGTGTATATATACCACAGCTTTCTTATCCATTCATCTGCTGATGGACATCTAGGTTGCTTCCATGTCCTGGCTATTATAAACAGTGCTGTGATGAACATTGGGGTATACGTGTCGCTTTCAATTCTGCTTTCCTCCCTGTGTTTGCCCAGTAGTGGGATTGCTGCATCATAAGGCAGTTCTATTTCCAGTATTTTAAGGAATCTCCACACTGTTCTCTATACTGGCTGTACTAGTTTGCATTCCCACCAACAGTGTAAGAGGGTTCCCTTTTCTCCACACCCTCCCCAGAATTTATTGCTTGTAGACTTTTGGACTGCAGCCATTCTGAGTGGCATGGAAAGATACCTCATTGTGGTTTTGATTTGCATTTCTCTGATAATGAGTGATGTATGGAAAAATCAAAACAATATTTTAATTAGCCTCCAATTAAAATAAATAAATTTATATTTAAAAAAATAAAATAAAGCTAAGTCCTTAAAAAAAATAAATACCACCGTTTCAATATAAATACTTTGACTTCCTTTTAAAAATTTTTAGTAAACTTTATTTTGAATAGTTTTAGATTTACAGGAAATTTGCGAAAATAGTACAAATATTCACGTATGTCATACACATTGTCCTCTATTAACATTCTGCATTACTCTGGTGGCACAAGTGGTAAAGAACACACCTGCAAATGCACCAAACATAAGAGACGATGGTTTAAATCCTGGGTCAGGCAGATCCCCTGGAGGAGGGCATGGCAACCCATTTCAGTATTCTTGGCTGGAGATTCCCTTGGACAGAGAAGCCTGGCAGGCTACAGTCCACCGGGTCACAAAGTGTCAGACACGACTGCAGTGTCTTAGCATGCATGCATTACTATGATACTTCGCTATAATTAATAAACCAGTACTCATATATTGGGCTTCCCTCTAGCTCAGACAGTAAAGAATCTGCCTGCAGTGCAGGAGATCCAGGTTCGATGACTGAGTTGGGAAGATTCCCGGGAAAAGGGAATGGGAATCCACTCCAATATTCTTGCCTGGAGAATCCCATGGACAGAGGAGCCTGTCCATGGGGTTGCAAATAGCTGGACACCACCGAGTGACTAACAATACAATAGAGTCCATACTTTACTTAGATTTCCTCAGATTTTTCCTAATGTCTTTTTCTGTTCCAGGACCCCAGGTAAAATACCTCATTACATTAGTCATCATGTCTCCTTTGACTCTTCTTGGCTGTGATAGGTCTTCCTTTTCCTTGTTATCGATGACCTTGACAGTTTTGAAGATTACTAGTCAAGCATTTTGTAGAATGTCCCTTTCCTTGAATTTGTTGGATAGTTTTTCAAGATTAAATTGAATTATGAATTTAGGGAGAAGACCACAGAGATAAGGCGCCATTTTCATCCATTATACCCAAAGCATGTACTGTCTCCAAAGCCTGCCAATGTTAATGTTGACCTTGATCACCTTGCTGAAGTACTTTCTCCACTATAAGGTTATTCTCCTCTTGCTATATAGCTTTTTACATACTGTACTCTTTGAAAGGGAAGCACTTATATGCTGTCCATACTGACTGCCAAGTCACTTCAGTCGTGTCCAACTCTGTGTGACCCCATAGACGGCAGCCCACCAGGCTCCCCCATCCCTGGGATTCTCCAGGCAAGAACACTGGAGTGGGTTGCCGTTTCCTTCTTCAATGCATGAAAGTGAAAAGTGAAAATGAAGTCACTCAGTCGTGTCCAACTCTTTGCGACCCCATGGACTGCAGCCTACCAGGCTCCTCTGCCTATGGGATTTTCCAGGCAAGAGTACTGGAGTGGGGTGCCATTGCCTTCTCTGGTCCATACTTAAGGACTGGGCAACTATTTTTTGCCTTCTTGAGGGCAGAATATTCATATAACTATTTGGAATACTTTTACATGGAGCAGTTTTCATTTCTCCTCTATTTATATATGGTTTCAATTGTTTTATCAGTATGAACTCATAAATATTTATTTTATCTTTTGGGTTATAAAACAACATATTTTGTTTTTGCTTATAATTCAACATAACTTTTTCTTGCTCAAAGTTTTCTAGGTATAGCCCTGGAGTAGCTTCTTCAATAGCCTTCTGTGTTCCTGTAACATGCCCTTGATTTATTTTTAAGTACTTACTTTCAGACAAAGTAAGATCTCTAGCCTTATCATGTATATTTCACACTGCAGTCCTAGAATCAACCATTTCTCTAAGGATCTTGGTTCCTTTTATTGGAGAATCATATTAGAAACCAAAATGTGGATACTAGGTGTGCTCATTGTTACTGGGGTATCATTTTCTAAGCATTCTCAGCTAACACAGCAAAGAAAACATACTTGTGTATATTACTCATGTACATTCATATAACTATTTATATTTCTATGTAACCATTTTTATGTATATTAAGTTAAATATAAGTTAACATTGATGTCTCTAACTCCAAGTTCAATGAGATTTGACAAATGCATACTTTCATACACCCACACATGGTATCATACAGAACAAATAAACCAACTTAAAAGGCCTCAGTGTTTTGCCTGTTCAATCCTCCTTTCTCCTTTCAAATTCCTGACAACCACTGATTTTTTTAAACTATATATACAGTTTTACCTTTACCAGGATGTCAGATAATTATAACCATATGTTATGTAACTTTAGACTGCCTGTTTTCATTTAGAAATATGTACCCAATATTTATCCATGTCACATCTTCATGACTTAATAGCTCATTTATTTTTATGACTGAAAACTTCACTGTATGGATATACCACAGTTCGTTTACGCATTCAATTACTGAAAGACATTTTAATTACATTCAGTTTTGGCAATTATAAAATAAAGCTGTTATTAACATCGCATGCAGTTTTAAGTACACAGGTATTTTCAAATGAGTTGGGTAGTAAGAAAATGACAAGCTGTCTTCCAAATTGAAGTAACATTTTGAATTCCACCAGTAATTAATGAAGAGTTTCTGTTACTTCACATTCTAAACAGAAATAAGTATTTTCCCTCTTGTCTTTTAATCAATGTTTGTCTTCTGGCTTTTTATTTCCTTGCAGATAATATGTCACAGAAACTGGATTTTTGTTCTCTGCTATTTTATAGATTTTTAAAGATTTTTATCCCCATGTTCCTTCGTTTCCTATATTGCTTGGCATCAAATGTTAAATCTAGAATCATGATCAGATTCAAGTTTGATTTTTTGGCAAGAACATTTCATAGGTGGTTTAGTATGTTACCTATTACATTTCAATCAGTGACATAATTTTTGGTTGACTTTCTTTTTGTGACCGTAAGCCTGACAAGTAGGCCTGGGTATAATCAATCTGAAACATCATTTATAATGGTACCTATAAGGTTATCTTCTGATGAATTTAGTTAGCATCCACTGCTTTGATCCATTATTAAGAGCCATCTCCCATTTTTAATCAGTGTCCCAATGGAAATTACTGGATTTGTATTTTCACACCTGTTCTTAGGATTTTGCTAGCTTCTCTTGCTATTACAAAGCGGATGCTTTGCTCACAAGTATTACTTTTAATGGAAAATACCAAATATTTGTTTTAAAACTATGGCCCTCATTAGAATCAGATCTGACTCCACAGTGGAACATTTTATGCTTCAATATCCTGTGATAATTCAATACCTTCCACCAACTTTACCTGCTCTGTACTCTTTAAATAATTGTGACATTTTATGTTCTTACTTTATCTCTCTGACCACATTTATGCCTGACAGAACTCTCTATAAACTCTGTCTCACATCATAAATCAGGACCCGGAGCTCTTTAATCATTCTCCTCTTTTCTAAACTGTCTTTGATTTATTCATTTGGCATCTTTCAATCAATGTGCCAACCCAAAGCCATATTTGCAAAGGGACAATTAGAATTGACATCTACCACAAAAGATTATTTTACAGATTGAAGGAAATAATATACATATAGCTCCTATCACAAATACTTAAAAATTGCTTGCTCTTAACTCAAATTTTGTGTCCTATTTCAAGGAAGCTTCTTTTGTACATATAAAAGTATGTCTTCTCAGAAGGGTGATTAACGCTGTATTGCATTTTTATGCTGCTGACTTTTTGCAAAAGTCAGCACTCACAAAAAATAAAGATCCTTAGTAATCCTAACACACAATAAGAATAATGATTATAATTTTAAGTTACCTCCTGTACTTTTCTGCATACTGTTTATATAGTTAAGCACATACTATACAGAAAACTTTGCATTTTAATTTTTAATTAATCATTTTGTATCCTTTAAATACGTAGTAAATATTACAACAGTGCTATTCTATCATTTATGCAATACTTTAACAAAATGTTCTCAATCACAGTTTTTCAGGTCTATTTGAGCAAACTCTGGGAGATAGCAAAGGACAGAGGAGCCTAGTGTGCTGCAGTTCATGGGGCTGCCAAGAGTCAGACACGACTTAGTAACTAAAGAACAACAATGACCCTATTACACCTTCTCTCCTATCCAAATCCTTAATACCACACCAGTATACATCATATCCTTTCAAACTTAAAAGACCTCTTTCCCCTCTATTGCATCAAACCATCCCAAGGGAAACTCTTAAGAATCAAATAACCTAAAACAAGAAAATACGCTTTAAAAATATCTTTTTACGAAAATGAAGGAAACAAAGAGCCTCTTAGAGTACAGCATTCAAAGCTGAATTGAAGCCCAAGTTCCAATAATTAGTCTCACTTTTAGTTACTAGATCACTTTATTTTCCAATTCTATCACCTTCCTACTTTACATTTAAAATAAGAAAAATGGCCATTGAGTGCTAGTCTTTTTGGCATGCATAAATGTGTTACATTTTTCATTCCCCTCAACTGATAAGTTTCTACCAACAAAATTATCTCTTTGAGATCTCAAATGATTTAATAAATTCAGCTTCATTTTAAACTCAAATGGATCAGAATATCCTACTTGCTCCCAAACTAGATACTTTGCTGTTGATTTTCTGTTTGAGACCTTAAGTAGCTTTCAACCCACAAGACACTACTCATTTTCCAGAAAATTTGAACTGATATAAAATTCACTAGAGACTATCACATATAATAAAATAAAAGCATATTACCATCACTTCCTTTCCATAGTCTATTAATTTGGTAATCCTATCAAAAAGCTATTACATCCCATCTGTCAACTTTTTTCTTTACAAACCAGTTCTATTTATTGTTCATGATTTTGTTACCTTTGAGAGGTTTTTTACAGGTTCTTCTTTTTAATAGTTGTCCCATTATTGAAGGATATAAGTTACATTCACTGAGCCATAATTGCCGTGATAGCTATTATTTCTATCCTAGAAAACTGATACAATGTCGGCATTCAGTTCTGTCATTTCCCAGTTCTCAGTAAATTTTCACAAAGAACCATCAGCAGTGGTTCAGTAAGTTTTCCAACAAAATCCATTAACACCTTAGATGACAGATCATTCAGACCTTACACGCTTATTTTACCCAAGTGTACTCTTACCTGTTTTAATCAACAGCTATTTTTGAAAGAATTTTATTACATTGAAATCCTAGAGTGAAAATAATGATTTTGTGTAAAGTAATCTCTTTGCGTGAAATAAAATACCCATATTCACTCTGTACAATAAGAATGGCAATATTCTGAGGAGATACACATAGGAGTTCATAACATAGTGTGAAGTCTGTATTTACAGAGCACCTCTTTCCTACTCTGAATATTCCAACTTGTACCATCCCCCTTGGTTCTATGGAAGATACACTGTTCCTGTCCTGTGACTTCTCTTATAGCTTCCAAATATGAAAATGAAACACCTAAACCTAAATAACCAAATATTTAATCCACATTTTGTTGTGGTTCAGTCACTCAGTCATGTCCAACTCTTTGCAACCCCAGGGACTGCAGCATGCCAAGCTTCACTATCCTTCACTATCTCCACAGTTTGCTCAAACTCATGTCCATTGAGTTGGTGATGCTATCCAACTATCTCATCCTCTGTTGCCCTCTTCTCCTTCTGCCCTCAATCTTTCCTAGCATCAGGGTCTTTTTCAATAAGTCAGTTCTTCACATAAGGTGGCCAAAGTATTGGAGCTTCAGCATCAGTCCTTCCAAAAAATATTCAGGGTTAATTTCTTTCAGTATTGACTGGTTTATGAACATTAAATGGGTTGAATAGTGATTCCCCAAAAAGTTATGCTCATGTCCTAACCTCTAAAATCTATAACTGTAATTTTGTTTGGAAAAAATATCTTTGTAGAAACTATTAAGTTAAGAATCCTGGGATGACTGAGGTGTTCTTATACTGAGGACAAGGTCAAGTGCAGATGAAGGCAGAAGTTACATTGCTACAACCCAAGAACACCAAAGATTACTGGCCACAAACATAGGATACAGACATGGAATGGACAGTGCTTTAGAAAGAACTGATCCTTCTAATACATTGATCCTGTACCCAAAAACTTTGAGATAATAAAATTCTGTTGTTTTTAAGCCCTCCAGTTTTATTTTCTTTTTTTCTTTTTTTTCTAATTTTTTTCAGGGTCACAGTCTTACATCTATATTCCAATAGATTTATTTTGGATGTGAGTTGGAAAGACAGCTCTTTCCCTAAAATAGGCTAGTATTATTGGTGCTCAGAGTCAGTTACTTTAACCTTTGGAAAGTTTGAAGGATATATGAATTTATTTTTTCCCCTCACCAGATATTGGTATAATTCTGATCCCTAGCCCATAGACTTTAACAGGATTTGAGTACAAATGAAAAAAACAGTTGTAAAACTTAAAAAGTGAGTTGATGCCAGATGGTGGGGAAGGCCTCAGTTCAGTTGCTCAGTCCTATCCAACTCTTTGTGACCCCATGAATCACAGCACGCCAGGCCTCCCTGTCCATCACCAACTCCCAAAGTTCACACAGACTCATGTCCATCGAGTCGGTGATGCCATCCAGCCATCTCATCCTCTGTCGTCCCATTCTCCTCCTGCCCCCAAGCCCTCCCAGCATCAGGGCCTTTTCCAATGAGTCAACTCTTTGCATGAGGTGGCCAAAGTATTGGAGTTTCACCTTTAGCATCATTCCTTCCAAAGAAATCCCAGGGCTGATCTCCTTCAGAATGGACTGGTTTGATCTCCTTGCAGTCCAAGGGACTCTCAAGAGTCTTCTCCAACACCACAGTTCAAAAACATCTATTCTTTGGCACTCAGCTTTCTTCACAGTCCAACTCTCACATCCATACGTGACCACTGGAAAAACCATAACCTTGACTAGACGCAACTTTGTTGGCAAAGTAATATCTCTGCTTTTGAATATGCTATCTAGGTTGGTCATAACTTTTCTTTGAATGCAATTGCCCCAGGAAGAGATTAAAATATTAATAGGTCCCAAGTTGCATGTGTTTTACTGCAAAGTAATAAAGTAACTCATCCAAAACTATTATTCTAGGTCTTTGCAACATGGGGGATACAATTGCTTCTAAGCTGTGTCCTTGGTAGATCATAGTTCATTTGTAGCACCCTGACAGGGAAAGTAAAGTCATCTAGCTGGCTTCAAAGTCAAGGCACTTCCACTGAGCAAATTTTCCTTGTCTTCCTTATGAGTGAGGAATCTTGGAAACAATGTTAAATAAACCAGAAACTATAATAGTCAATGATGACAAAGTCAAAGGCCAAGATATAGAATGGAAAAGATTACAAGGGAACTGGCAGAGCTAAATGAGAGAACAAGTGATACATTTTAAATGATTTGCAATGAAGAGCTAATTGTAATGAACAAAATATGATACCACCAATCATAAATAAGTGAAGGAAACAGAATTAATTACAGATACCCTGTAAGAATTGCTGTCATATATTTACAAAGTTATTAATGGTATTGACGCCTATCACCATAAACCAAATACATTAAAAGACATAGAAAACAACATTGTATAAGGAAATTATTGGAATTAGTTTCAGGAAAGTAACAAAAAGCCTAATCTCTTTCTCTTTATACTTTAAGTTAAATAAAAGCTTCTATTATATATAATATATATATATATGTATATATGTATTAGTTTGTCAATCCAGACCTGGTGAGTGACTTCGGTTTCAAAAAATTTTCAGGGGCCTACATTTCCTGATTTTCGACTCCACTATCATAAAAGAATAACTTTAATTCTCACAATCCAAGAGGGGATTCCAGAAACCAAAGGGATATTTCAACTGTAGAATGGGAAAACTGAGGAAAACAGGTCAGCAATATCTGACATGGAACATACATTGTTTCCAAGTGCACATGAAACATTCACTAAAATAGACCATACTCTGGGCCATAAAATAAACTGTACAAGTCTGGAAAACTTGAATTCATAAAAAATATCTTTTCTGACTATAATGAAATTTATAAATCAATCATCAAAAAATAAAGGAAAAGTGAAAATATTTGAAAATTAAACAACATACAACTCAAAAAACCTTAAGTCAATGAGAAAAATCATGGAATATAATTAGAAAATATTTTATCTGAATAGGAAAGCACAACATATAAAATGTTGTGGAATGCTGCTAAAGCAATGCATGGGAGAAATTCATATCAATAAAGTAAATTTAGAGACATGGGTAATGGGGAGATTTAAGCCAATGGGGGCAAAGTTTCAGTTACACAAGATGAAGGAGTTCTAGGATACTAGCATCCAGCATGTTGGCTATGGTTAATAATGAATTGTATAACTGAAATTTGACAAGAGAGTAAGTCTTAAGTGTTCAACACACACAAAATGCAACTATTTGAAGTTATGAGTATGTTAACTAGGTTAATTATGATGATTATTTCCCAATGTATACATATATTGAAGTATTAGATTGTATAACTTAAATATATACAATTTCTTTTTGCTGACTATATACCAGTAAAGTTAGGGGAACAAAAAACTGTTTTGAAAGAAAAGTCTAAGATTCCACATTGAGAAATAAGAAAAACAAGAAAACAAAAACAAAATAAATCCAAAGCAAGCAGAAGAAAATAAACAATAAATAGTAGAAACTACTGAAACTGAAAATTGAAAAATAGAGATCCTTGAAGAGATCAATAAAATTGGTAAACCTCAAACAAGACAGACCCAAGGAAAATATCAAACCTAATTTTGTAAGGTTTGAAAGTATAGCTATTGCTACAAATCTTGTATTAAAACCATAATGAGGGAATACTACAATAACTCTATATATATAGTTGACAATTTGGATCCAATGCCTTGAAAAATCACAAATTGCCCTAACTCAAACAAGATAAATTAGGTAACTGAATAAAACTTAAATTACTAAACATACTGAATTCAGAGTTAAAATCTTTCTGAAATAGAAACATTCAGGTTGTTTCACTGGTGAATTCTACCATTCACTAAGGAAGAAATTACATCTATTCTATATAAACTCTTCCAGAAATCTAAAGCAAGGAACCATTCCCTACTCATACAATGAGGCCATAATTAGTGATTTAAAACCAGACAAAACAGTACAGGAAAATTACAGGGTAGTGTATTTAATAAAAATATGTGCCAAGTCCTTAATCAAACTTTTAAGTGAATCAAATTTAGCAACATATAAGAATAGTAATACATATCAACCAAAAAGGTTTTATCCAAAAATGCAAGATTTGTTCAACATCTGAAAAAAAATTCAGTGTAATTCATCTTATTAATGATCTAAAAGAGAAAAACCACATAACTCTCAACTGATTTATAAAAAGCATTTAACAAAATTCAATATCTGTGATAAAAATTTTCAGCAAACTATAAATAAAATTCCTAAAGAAATGATAAAGGACATCTATGCAAAAATTAAACCGAGTGCTAATATACTTGATTCTGCTTTTATTATTATTATTATCAGTAACAAGGCAAGAACATCTCCTCTCACTATTCCTAACCAACTTCATATTAGAAATTCTATTAATAGATTAATAAGTCAAGAAAAATAAAGCTATGCACAATATTGTATCAATATTATATTGTTTAATATAAATTAACAAAAACTTCAGTTCAGTTGCTCAGTCACATCCAACTCTTTGCAACCCCATGAACCGCAGCACTCCAGGCCTCCCTGTCCATCACCAACTGCCAGAGTCTACCCAAACCCATGNCGCACAATTGCACTCATCTCACAAACTAGTAAAGTAATGCTCAAAATTCTCCAAGCCAGGCTACAGCAATACGTGAACTGTGAACTTCCACATGTTCAAGCTGGATATAGAAAAGGCAGAGGAACCAGAGATCAAATTGCCAACATCTGTTGGATCATTGAAAAAGCAAAGGAGTGCCAAAAAATCATCTATTTCTGTTTTATTGACAATGCCAAACCTTTTGACCGTGGGGATCACTATAAACTTTGAAAAATTCTTCAAGGGCTGGGAATACCAGACCACCTTACCTTCCTCCTGAGATATCTATATGTAGGTCAGGAAGCAACAGTTAGAACTGGACATGGAACAACAGACTGGTTCCAAATCGGGAAAGGAGTACATCAAGGCTGTATATTGTCACCATGCTTATTTAACTTATATGCAGAGTACATCAAGTGAAATGCTGGGCTGGATGAAGCAAAAGCTGGAATCAAGATTGCCAGGAGAAATATCAATATCTTCAGATATACAGATAACACCACCCTTATGGCAGAAAGCAAATAACTAAAGAGTCCCTTGATGAAAGTGAAAGAGGAGAGTGAAAAAGTTCGCTTAAAGCTCAACACTCAGAAAATGAAGATCATGGCATTTGGTCCCATCACTTCGTGGCAAATAGATGGGGAAACAATGGAAACAGTGGCAGACTTTATTTATGGGGGGCTCCAAAATCACTGCAGATGGTGACTGCAGCCATGAAATTAAAAGACATTTACTCTTTGGAAGAAAAGTTATAACCAACTTAGACACCATATTAAAAAGCAGAGACATTATTTTGCCAATAATAATCCATCTATTCAAAGTTATCATTTTTCCAGTAGTCATGTATGGATGTGAGATTTGGACTGTAAAGAAAGCTTAGCACTGAAGAACTGATACTTTTGGACTGTGGTGTTGGAGAAAACCCTGAGAGTCCCTTGGACTACAAGGAGACCCAACCAGTCCATCCCAAAGGAAATCAGTCCTGAATATTCATTGGAAGGACTGATGTTGAAGTTGAAACTCCAAAATTTTGGCCACCTGGTGTGAAGAACTGACTTATTTGGAAGACCCTGATCCTAGAAAAGATTGAAAGCAGAAGGAGACGGAGATGAGAGAGGATGAGATGGTTAGATGGCATCACTGACTCTATAGACATGAGTTTCAACAAACTCTTGGAGTTTGTGATGGACAGGGAGGCCTGGTGTGCTGCAGTCCATGGGGTTGCAAAGAGTTGGACATGACTGAGTGACTGAACTGAACTGAAAGATGCTTCCTTGGAAGAAAAGCTATAACAAATACACACAGCATATTAAAAAGCACAGACATCACTTTGCTGACAGAGGTCTGTATACTCAAAGCTATGGTTTTTTCAGTAATCATGTATGCATGTCAGAGTTGGACCAAAAAGAAGTTTTAGCACTGAAGAATTGATGCTTTGAAACTGGTGCTAGAGAGGACTCTTGAGATTCGTTTGGAGAATAAGGAGATCAAATCAGTCAATCCTAAAGGAAACCAGTTCTGAATATTCATTGGAAAGACTCATGCTGAAGCTCCAATACTATGGCCACCTGATGCCTAGAGCCAGATCACTGGAAAAGACTCTGATGCTGGGAAACATTGAGCACAGGAGGGCACGGGGGTGAAAGAGGATAAGATGGTAAGATGGCATCATCGACTCAATGAACATCAGTTTGAGCAAACTCTGGGAGATAGCGAAGGACAGGGAAACCTGGTGTGCTGTAGACCATGAGGTCGCAAGTCAGACTTAGAAACTGAACAATAAAGTCTTTCAAAGGAGTCCAGATTCTCTTGGGCTATCTGAAAGAATGCTTTTCTGCTGTAGTCTCAACCGACTTCTCTCTTATCTGCACCATTCTTCTATTGCTTACAGTGTCCTCATTTTATTGTTAATACTCTGCTGCCATCCCTTTCTCTGTGTGTCTTCCCTTATTCTCTCTGCCTACAATAAGCTTCTCATGGCTGACTTATACTTCCCTTTTAGGTCTCAGGTCAAATGAGCACAGCCTTGCCTGTCAATTACTCTCATCACCCTCCTTAGCACCTTCAGAGACTGTCATAACGTGTGTGTGTGTATTTACTCGCTTATTGGATTTCTCACACTATCAACATATTGAGTTTCTCTCACAATAGAAATATCTTTCTTCCTTTCATTACATTGTTAAATATTTAGTGAGCACCTCATGTCAGGCACTATTCTGAGCACTGGCCACATAAAAGTGAAAACAAAGTTCTTGTTCTCATAAATTTATATTTTATTCTAGAAATAAAGAAATTTTAAAAATGTAATCAATTCTCATTGATTATTATCTCTCAATTCTTTTTTGTAGTAGTTATATTTTATAAAATTACCACAAACACTGAGTTAGTGAATACTGAACCACTGATTCTAAGGGAAACAGGGATTAGGTACCTGCAAGCCTCTGGTCACAAGATTTTCATCAAACAAATAATCCATAACCTTGCTTTATGTATGTTTGTATATTAAAATATATCTTATTTAGCATATATTGTAGATTCATTAACACTGAATTCAAGACCAGCAATACTTTAATTCATGCCTGAGCAAAGCTTATCTAATACAGCTATTTCTTCTGTAAGGCATGTCACAGGTTTCTCATACTTCAGTTCAGTCGCTCAGTCATGTCTGACTCTTTGCGACCCCATGAACCATAGCACAGCAGGCCTCCCTGTCCATCACCAACTCCCAGAGTCCACCCAAATCCACGTCCACTGTGTCAGTGATGCCATCCAACCATCTCATCCTCTGTCATCCCCTTCTCCTCCTGCCCTCCATCTTTCCCAGCATCAGGGTCTTTTCAAATGAGTCAGCTCTTTGCATCAGGTGGCCAAAGTATTGAAGTTTCAGCTTCAACATCAGTCCCTCCAATGAACACCCAGGACTGATCTCCTTTAGGATGTACTTAGGAACACTAATACATACTTAAGCTAGCTTACACAACAAAATCAATAACAAAAAGTAAAAAATGACAAAAATGTGCCTAATAGATTGCACCAAGGACACATGTATGTTGTATAAAAGCTGAAGGAAGAGGGCAAAGCAGCACCTTGTTCAATCTCAGCAAGCAATGTCTGCTTTGGACTTCTTCACCACTTAGCACTTGTCTGTGAATAGCCAAGAAAGTGCTGCAATTATTGATTCTGAGATCACAAACATGCTTTAGCAAGTACAAGAATTTATAAGTATGGAATCTTGGAATAATGGAGACTATTATAATAATTACAGATGGTTAGAAGTATGAGAAATATTAAAAAAAAATTTGTTAAAGCAGGGCATGGAGGGTGAATGCTCTATTCTTCAGAGTTGGGTCAGGGAAGGCCACTCTGACAAAGTAAAATTTAAAGGGGTTAAATAAAATTAAAGAAATATTATGTAAGTGTTTGTGGGGGAAGAACATAGGTATCAAATGAAGACCAAATGCAAAAAAAAAAAAAAATTCTGGGGGAGAAAATGTGCTTATAATGGAAAGGTGTGGATAACAAGCAAAATGGTATTACAGAGTTGGAGGGGGATGTGAGCAGGCCAAGTATATTATGATTGTAGCTTTTTTTTAAATGTAGAATGAAGTAGATAATCACTAAAGCGTTTTCAGCAGGAAAGTATAAAGAATTAACATTTTCTAAATATCCCATCTGGTTGCTCTATGAAAAATATGCAATAATGCTCAACATTGGAAAGTGAGACCAACTGGTAGTGATTTCAATATTCCAGGTAAGGAAATGCGGTCACTTAGCACAGTATAATGGCCTTTCCTGGCGGCACAGCTGGTAAAGAACCCGTCTGCAATGTGCGAGACCTGAGTTTGATCCCGGGTTGGAAAGATCCCCTGGAGAAGGGAATGGCTACCCACCTAGTATTCTGGCCTGGAGAATTCCATGGACTGTGTAAGATAGAAATAATATTTAGAAACTATGGAATCAGGAATATCAGTTTAGTTCACTCAGTCGTGTCCGACTCTTTGGACTCCATGAACCACAGCTCCCCAGGCCTCCTTGTCCATCACCAACTCCCGGAGTCCACCCAAATCTATGTCCACTGAGTCAGTGATGCCATCCAACCATCTCATCCTCTGTCATCCCCTTTTCCTCCTGCCTTCAATCTTTCCCAGCATCAGTGTCTTTTCAAATGAGTTAGCTCTTCGCATCAGGTGGCCAAAGTATTGGAGTTTCAGCTTCAGCCTCAGTCCTTCCAAGGAACACCCAGGACTGATCTCCTTTAGGATGGACTATAGTTCAGGTTTATCATTATAGAATATGTTTTAGATTGGGTATAAGTAAATTCATGAGAGAGAAAGGGTGAGAGAGAATATGAATAAATGGTCACAGATGACCATAGGCTTTTTAGCAAGATCAACCAGAAGAATGAAGTTAGCATTCTGTGGCTGGAGAAAAGAAGAGGAAAATGGATTGACAGAGACATGGGTCATGAGAAAAGAACAAAAGTTCTTTTACAGAGTTATTTTGACATACCAAATCATTATCTCAGTAAATGTGTCCATCAGAGAGTTAGATGTATGAATCTGAAGTCCAAAAGACAGGTTCAGACTAAAGATATTTTGGGACGCAGTAGTTTATACTTAATATTAAAGACTTGAGACTGATGAGATTGACTATGGAATAAACTAGAGGTTGGAGATCTGAAGAGATCTGAGGTCAATGGATGTAAGTTTCAAGAGGGCAGGGGTCATATCTGTCTTACAGACGCTTGTAGACCTATTACTCTTTTCAGTATCTACACAAAAACATCCTCGGTAAAAAATGTTGAATTACTTTTGAGCATATATTAATATTTCATACTGATGAATAGATGTATGATGTATTTTTATTTTGCTTTTTAAAATAACTTTATGTTTTTAGTGTGCATTTATGGAGCCAAGAAGAATAATTTTGCAGTAGCTAAATATTCTGAATTAGGTTTGCTTTCTATTTTAACAGAATTCATATTTTTGGACTTTGCTTAAGATTTTTCAAGAATATTTTCTTCTATAAATCTAAGGTAATAAAGAATTGCCTCCAAATTGTCAGTCAGAAAGAGGAAGTTCATTCTCCTGTTTGACTTTCCACACCTACTCTGAGACTAACAGCTTTCTGAAATACGATAATTACTGTTGTTGTTACCAATATTGTGAGCTGGTACAGAGGCAATATTTAAATGTTAATTCCTGTGTTGGCTCATCAGCATTTCATCTTTCTTTTTTCAAAGGTTATTGTATCCTCCTAATTGAGCAGCCTTCTCAGGAGAATGAGCCCATCTGATTCATCTTTGGAACACAGTCTCAGAGACATCAAAGGAAAAATAAAAAAGACAAGCTGGCACATGGCTCTGTAGTAGGCTTTTCCCCTATTGCATTGTCCATATCAGAGATTCAAATTTTCAAATATAAAAGTGTGTGTTGTCTTGAAGATTCTGAACCAAATCAAAATTACAAATCTTCCTGCCCTGGTCTCTGAGCTTGGTTGGACAGCTGGGGACTTTTCAGCACAACCCAGACTTTCATATTCAGTTCAGAACTGACATCACTGAATTATTTCTCTAGGCCCACTCACTTTGGAGAAACGTCCTCATTTTGTGCCTGAGACTTACTCTAAAGGTCTACTAGTTTATATGCAGCAGTAGAAATGCAGCTCTTTTTTCTTTTTCAAATCAAGTGTGGTTTTGCTATATCATGTGGTTACTGCTACCTCATGTGAAAGTTCACTTATAAGCTCTTAGTGGACAACATTTTTACTCCTCTATCTCTAAATCTTATGGCACAGAACTCCTAAAATGTTGTGGGATGAATATATTTCCAAATTACTATTTCACTTTGACACTTGGGATTTCTCAAAGAGACTAGCCTAGTTACCATTCCAATAAGCCCTGGTCAATCAATCATTTCTGAAGTGATCACAAGAAGATAATAACTTCAGTTAACTTCTTATTTCAATGAGTTTATGAAATAGCACCTTGACAAAGTCACTTTTCCTGATGTCAGATAAAAGATCTGGGTTAAGAGATCACATTTGTCTTCCTAGATAACAGGATATCAGTGTTCTGAGACACAAGTGCCTCTGAATCATTCACAATGACTGTATTTCTAATCAATTATGCAGTATGCATTTGCTTGGGTTGGTATATGTGTGCAAGGGCAACGTCATAGGCTTCACTTCACAGTGACGGTCTCTCTAACCTGTAGCACTATCATTAGAAATGATTACACAAAGTCCCCTCACTGTGTAGAGTGGATAGAGTGTCAGCTGATTCAAGTTATTAATATATCTTTATACCCAGCTAAGGAGGAGGGTGGTGGCGCTAGTGGTAAAGAATCCACCTGCCAAGGCAGAAGACATAAGAGATATAGGTTCAATCCCTGGGTTGGGAAGATCCCCTGGAAGAAGGCATGGCAACCTACTCTAATATTCTTCCCTGGAGAACCCATGGATAGAGGAGACTGGAGGGCTACACTCCATAGGGTCACAAAGAGCCGGACATGACTGAAGTGATTTAGCACAGCACAAAGATGAGGAGGGCATTGCTTTGAACAGGAAAAACAAATGGAGCTGAAGGACTCCAAGTGGGCAATGAAGGTGAAAGTAAATAAATGTTTATGCTCAAATGAGTTAGAGGTACAATGAACTGCTGACAGACTTTTAGGTTCAGGAAATAAGATGCGTGATGTCTCCCAGGGAAATTTACTCAAAAGAATTCTGAGATTGGCCCCTGAAAGCTGTTCTAAACCTGAAGCCTAGATTGTCCTTACAGTAGCAGCAGGTCCTTTAGCTGCATAAGCTTAACTAGTTGTATGAGTCTCTTTTTTTTAAAATACCTTTTCTGCTGTTGCTTGGTTTTCACAAATATTCTTTTCAAAATGCCAGCCTCTCGTGGGTGTATTAGTAAACAGAGAGCAACCTGCCTGGGTGGTTTGCTACAAATTCATATACCTGAGTCTCCCCAACACCTGCTAAATCAGAATTCACGGAGGAGAGAATCCAGAAATCATTACAGTGTCCCAAGTGATTCTTCAGGTCAATAAAAGTTAATCCTTATGCCCAAGGGGAAGTTAAAACTCAAGAGTATTTCTCTCATCTTTCCTTCCCAAAGTCTCATTATAGATTCTCCTCTATCAAGTACTCCTGGCTCACTGTTTTTTTTTTTTTTTTTACGTAAATAGATCTTTTTCTCTTACAAGTTCTTCCACTGGATTTTAATTTTACCATATCCTTGTAAGTAGCAAGAAGTAACTGAGCCTCAAACACAGTAAATTTGAATTATTCTTTATGTAGGCAACATCCAGCTATCTTTTGCAACCCTATTCAGATGTCAGTTTTCCCTGGAAATAGTCACTTATTCCTCACCCCATTCCAGTCTAGATTAAGTGCCCCTCCTCTGCATTCCTAGAACATCTTTATTTACTATTTAGGCAATGTTCAGAATCATCTGTTTATTTGTCTGTTTCCTAAATCAAATATCCTTCCCATCAGATTTTGCATTGTCATTCATATTTTTCCTTCCTCAGCTGCCCCCTAAAACCTGCTATGTACTCACTAAATGTTGGTTAAAAACAAACATGTGTGCAAGAATCAATGCATGAAAATATGATTGTGAGAGGANCTTTGGTACTCTGCCTTCCTTATGGTCCAGCCCTCACAGCCCTACTCGACTACTGAGAAGACCACAGCCTTGACTATACGTATCTTTGTTGGCAGAGGAATGTCTCTGCTTTTCAACAGGCTGTCTAGGTTGGTCTTTCCTGCCAAGAAGCAATCAATCACGTTCTGATTTCATGGCTGCAGTCACCATCTGCAGTGACTCTAGAGCCCGGGAAGAGGAAATCTTTTTCCCTCTTATTTGCCATGAAGTAATGGGGTCGGATGCCACAATCTTAGCTTTTTTAATAAGTATAGCAGGAGCTTTATAAATGACTATTCATTTCTATAAAGACATTAGATATGTAGGTGTGTAGGTAGATAGATAGATCTCTAGTTAGTTCCCCCATTACTGCAGGCACAAAAAACAATTTCAGTTGAAACAGTCCTAAATACAAAAATAAAAACTTTAAAAAGAGAATATAAAGAATTGGTACAAGTCAATATTTAAAACCAAACCAAAAAAAATTGGCAAATGATATGAAAAGGTATGCTCCAGCCATGAGTTAAAATAAAAATTAAACCAATATCATTCCATTACACGCCCATCAGTTCAGTTCAGTTCAGTCGCTCAGTNTGAGACCAACTGGTAGTGATTTCAATATTCCAGGTAAGGAAATGCGGTCACTTAGCACAGTATAATGGCCTTTCCTGGCGGCACAGCTGGTAAAGAACCCGTCTGCAATGTGCGAGACCTGAGTTTGATCCCGGGTTGGAAAGATCCCCTGGAGAAGGGAATGGCTACCCACCTAGTATTCTGGCCTGGAGAATTCCATGGACTGTGTAAGATAGAAATAATATTTAGAAACTATGGAATCAGGAATATCAGTTTAGTTCACTCAGTCGTGTCCGACTCTTTGGACTCCATGAACCACAGCTCCCCAGGCCTCCTTGTCCATCACCAACTCCCGGAGTCCACCCAAATCTATGTCCACTGAGTCAGTGATGCCATCCAACCATCTCATCCTCTGTCATCCCCTTTTCCTCCTGCCTTCAATCTTTCCCAGCATCAGTGTCTTTTCAAATGAGTTAGCTCTTCGCATCAGGTGGCCAAAGTATTGGAGTTTCAGCTTCAGCCTCAGTCCTTCCAAGGAACACCCAGGACTGATCTCCTTTAGGATGGACTATAGTTCAGGTTTATCATTATAGAATATGTTTTAGATTGGGTATAAGTAAATTCATGAGAGAGAAAGGGTGAGAGAGAATATGAATAAATGGTCACAGATGACCATAGGCTTTTTAGCAAGATCAACCAGAAGAATGAAGTTAGCATTCTGTGGCTGGAGAAAAGAAGAGGAAAATGGATTGACAGAGACATGGGTCATGAGAAAAGAACAAAAGTTCTTTTACAGAGTTATTTTGACATACCAAATCATTATCTCAGTAAATGTGTCCATCAGAGAGTTAGATGTATGAATCTGAAGTCCAAAAGACAGGTTCAGACTAAAGATATTTTGGGACGCAGTAGTTTATACTTAATATTAAAGACTTGAGACTGATGAGATTGACTATGGAATAAACTAGAGGTTGGAGATCTGAAGAGATCTGAGGTCAATGGATGTAAGTTTCAAGAGGGCAGGGGTCATATCTGTCTTACAGACGCTTGTAGACCTATTACTCTTTTCAGTATCTACACAAAAACATCCTCGGTAAAAAATGTTGAATTACTTTTGAGCATATATTAATATTTCATACTGATGAATAGATGTATGATGTATTTTTATTTTGCTTTTTAAAATAACTTTATGTTTTTAGTGTGCATTTATGGAGCCAAGAAGAATAATTTTGCAGTAGCTAAATATTCTGAATTAGGTTTGCTTTCTATTTTAACAGAATTCATATTTTTGGACTTTGCTTAAGATTTTTCAAGAATATTTTCTTCTATAAATCTAAGGTAATAAAGAATTGCCTCCAAATTGTCAGTCAGAAAGAGGAAGTTCATTCTCCTGTTTGACTTTCCACACCTACTCTGAGACTAACAGCTTTCTGAAATACGATAATTACTGTTGTTGTTACCAATATTGTGAGCTGGTACAGAGGCAATATTTAAATGTTAATTCCTGTGTTGGCTCATCAGCATTTCATCTTTCTTTTTTCAAAGGTTATTGTATCCTCCTAATTGAGCAGCCTTCTCAGGAGAATGAGCCCATCTGATTCATCTTTGGAACACAGTCTCAGAGACATCAAAGGAAAAATAAAAAAGACAAGCTGGCACATGGCTCTGTAGTAGGCTTTTCCCCTATTGCATTGTCCATATCAGAGATTCAAATTTTCAAATATAAAAGTGTGTGTTGTCTTGAAGATTCTGAACCAAATCAAAATTACAAATCTTCCTGCCCTGGTCTCTGAGCTTGGTTGGACAGCTGGGGACTTTTCAGCACAACCCAGACTTTCATATTCAGTTCAGAACTGACATCACTGAATTATTTCTCTAGGCCCACTCACTTTGGAGAAACGTCCTCATTTTGTGCCTGAGACTTACTCTAAAGGTCTACTAGTTTATATGCAGCAGTAGAAATGCAGCTCTTTTTTCTTTTTCAAATCAAGTGTGGTTTTGCTATATCATGTGGTTACTGCTACCTCATGTGAAAGTTCACTTATAAGCTCTTAGTGGACAACATTTTTACTCCTCTATCTCTAAATCTTATGGCACAGAACTCCTAAAATGTTGTGGGATGAATATATTTCCAAATTACTATTTCACTTTGACACTTGGGATTTCTCAAAGAGACTAGCCTAGTTACCATTCCAATAAGCCCTGGTCAATCAATCATTTCTGAAGTGATCACAAGAAGATAATAACTTCAGTTAACTTCTTATTTCAATGAGTTTATGAAATAGCACCTTGACAAAGTCACTTTTCCTGATGTCAGATAAAAGATCTGGGTTAAGAGATCACATTTGTCTTCCTAGATAACAGGATATCAGTGTTCTGAGACACAAGTGCCTCTGAATCATTCACAATGACTGTATTTCTAATCAATTATGCAGTATGCATTTGCTTGGGTTGGTATATGTGTGCAAGGGCAACGTCATAGGCTTCACTTCACAGTGACGGTCTCTCTAACCTGTAGCACTATCATTAGAAATGATTACACAAAGTCCCCTCACTGTGTAGAGTGGATAGAGTGTCAGCTGATTCAAGTTATTAATATATCTTTATACCCAGCTAAGGAGGAGGGTGGTGGCGCTAGTGGTAAAGAATCCACCTGCCAAGGCAGAAGACATAAGAGATATAGGTTCAATCCCTGGGTTGGGAAGATCCCCTGGAAGAAGGCATGGCAACCTACTCTAATATTCTTCCCTGGAGAACCCATGGATAGAGGAGACTGGAGGGCTACACTCCATAGGGTCACAAAGAGCCGGACATGACTGAAGTGATTTAGCACAGCACAAAGATGAGGAGGGCATTGCTTTGAACAGGAAAAACAAATGGAGCTGAAGGACTCCAAGTGGGCAATGAAGGTGAAAGTAAATAAATGTTTATGCTCAAATGAGTTAGAGGTACAATGAACTGCTGACAGACTTTTAGGTTCAGGAAATAAGATGCGTGATGTCTCCCAGGGAAATTTACTCAAAAGAATTCTGAGATTGGCCCCTGAAAGCTGTTCTAAACCTGAAGCCTAGATTGTCCTTACAGTAGCAGCAGGTCCTTTAGCTGCATAAGCTTAACTAGTTGTATGAGTCTCTTTTTTTTAAAATACCTTTTCTGCTGTTGCTTGGTTTTCACAAATATTCTTTTCAAAATGCCAGCCTCTCGTGGGTGTATTAGTAAACAGAGAGCAACCTGCCTGGGTGGTTTGCTACAAATTCATATACCTGAGTCTCCCCAACACCTGCTAAATCAGAATTCACGGAGGAGAGAATCCAGAAATCATTACAGTGTCCCAAGTGATTCTTCAGGTCAATAAAAGTTAATCCTTATGCCCAAGGGGAAGTTAAAACTCAAGAGTATTTCTCTCATCTTTCCTTCCCAAAGTCTCATTATAGATTCTCCTCTATCAAGTACTCCTGGCTCACTGTTTTTTTTTTTTTTTTTACGTAAATAGATCTTTTTCTCTTACAAGTTCTTCCACTGGATTTTAATTTTACCATATCCTTGTAAGTAGCAAGAAGTAACTGAGCCTCAAACACAGTAAATTTGAATTATTCTTTATGTAGGCAACATCCAGCTATCTTTTGCAACCCTATTCAGATGTCAGTTTTCCCTGGAAATAGTCACTTATTCCTCACCCCATTCCAGTCTAGATTAAGTGCCCCTCCTCTGCATTCCTAGAACATCTTTATTTACTATTTAGGCAATGTTCAGAATCATCTGTTTATTTGTCTGTTTCCTAAATCAAATATCCTTCCCATCAGATTTTGCATTGTCATTCATATTTTTCCTTCCTCAGCTGCCCCCTAAAACCTGCTATGTACTCACTAAATGTTGGTTAAAAACAAACATGTGTGCAAGAATCAATGCATGAAAATATGATTGTGAGAGGAGCATTGAACTATAAGCCTGAAGCTACAATTTTAGAAGCTTGGATTTAACTTTCTAGTTGACACTTAAGGACATAGACAGACTTATCTGAGAAAGAGTTCATATTACCTTAGTTGTACAACCTTAAGAAAATAAAATCTAATAGTTATCTTGTGACAGCATATACTTCCGAAAGCAACTAAAGTGAAAAACCAAACCCATTATTCTTTGCTCTGGTTCCAAGGTAACTAATAACTTGAGTGTTTCACCAATAACAATTGATGGATGCTTTTACACTAAAATGGGTTTCCTATTTGCCATGCAATGTGAAGGCTGGAAAATACAATTAACCAACTAAAAACTAGAGCATAATGAAAGGAGAACCCAAGGCACCAAAGAAATAAACTTAGAATTGTTACTTTTCTATATAGGCTGCTTGTGCTCTTAAGAATATGCTGTCTTGTCAAGATGGAGAGGGATTTTCCCATCAAAGTGAAGTGGATGTCAAGGCCATACCCATATCTACTGCAGCAGCACATTTAACTGTATACAGCATAAGTGTTTAATAAAAACAAAATATTTTTCCCAGTGTTGAGTTTTTGTTTGTTTTTGCAGGTCATCATGTTAGATGATATTATGAGAGCAAGTTTTCAATTGAGAACAACTTTCTCAACTCATTTCCAATGAATGGCCTCAGAGTCACAAGCTCAGCCACTGATGGGTGGTAGTCTAGTTGTTTACCCACGAATCACCAATTAAAGGGAGACTTGTGTTTAGCTAGGTACAGCAGAAGAAAACAAAGCAGGTTTCCTATCACAAGTCTGCTGAAATTAAGTGGGATATAGATTGACTCACAGTTGCTCCTAGAATAAATCCACACATAAAGGGTATCTGCGAAGAACAAGATGAGACCAGCCTAAGTTAGCTCCTGGCTAAAGATTGCCCTTTAAGACTCTAATTTTTCTGTTCAAATTTAACACTAGGAAAAAAAAATAGAATTTTGCGCAGTGCATAAATTAAACACTTTCAAACTACCCTTAATGATTCTGGTTTTGCTAGACAGTTGCTAATGGCAATAATCAAGTCTTTAGGGAATCTGCCTTTTCTTTTTTTTTTTTTTTTTGACATTCTAGTTTAGAGGACAAAAATTCACTTGTAAAGTCTTTGCTCCAAAGCATGAATTTCTCTTTTGGGATTTCTCCCTTATATTGAAAACTTTTACCCAAACATGAAATGAGATCTTAACTCCACACAGGAGACATTCAGTAAACCTTGGAGCCAAGAAACCTTCTGTTGGTGGAGTCTTAGGAGCACCCAGAGACCAAATTCTCTGAGCTCTTTCTAACCTGATCACATAAAAATGGGTAGTCTGGCAGAACTGAATTCAACAAACCATGGGTCAAAAATATTTTTTAAAAAAATTTCCAGAAAGTTCCCCAAAACAAACCTTGAATTTACCACCTGCTGGCAACTATTTATATAGCATTTATATTGTATGAGATATTTTCAGTGATTCAGACATAAAGTATATGTGAGAATATGTATACATTACCTACAAATATTATGCTATTTTACATAAGGGACTTGAGCATTCCTGAATACCGGTACCCACCGGAGGTCCTGGGACCAATCCTCTGGGGATACTCAAGAGCAGCTGTGATAATAATCATGATATTTTGGAGGGCTTTTTAATGGCCAGGCACAATGATAACATATGCCTATATCTTAGTCTTTCAACCTATCAGACAGAAGCTATTCTCATGCTCATGTTTTTCTTAATTTCAATTTTAATTTAAAAATATATCCAAATGATAGTTTCAAATGGAATAAAGAGGAACTCAGTAAAATGTGACTATTCGTACGGTCTATAGTATCCTAGATGCTTTCCACACAGGAAACATTATAACCAATTTCTTCATCATTCTTCCAGAAATAAGCTATACATATATGGGACTTCCCAGGCAACTCAGTTGGTAAAGAATCTACCTGCAATTCAGGAGACATGGATTTGATCCCTGGGTCTGAAAGATCCCCTGGAGAAGGGAATGGCAAACCACTCCAGTATTCTTGCCTGGAGAATTCCATGGATAGAGGAGCCTGGATGGCTACAGTCTAAGGGGTTGCAAAGAGTCAGACATGAATACGCAACTAACACTAAGGTGATACATTCTGAGAGGGTCAAGTCTTCAATAATACTTTTGGAGGGTGAGGCTAGGGGGCATAATTCAACACATTATAGTGTATAGTTTCATTTAATTCTCAGTACTATTGAGAAGTAGATCATTATAATCCACATATTAAAAAGCAGAGACATTACTTTGCCAACAAAGATCCGTCTAGTCAAGGCTATGGTTTTTCCAGGAGTCATGAATGGATGTGAGAGTTGAAATATAGAGAAAGCTGAGCACGAAAGAATTGATGCTTTTGAACTGTGGTGTTGAAGAAGACTCTTGAGAGTCCCTTGGGCTGCAAGGAGATCCAACCAGTCTATCCTAAAGGAGACCAGTTCTGGGTGTTCATTGGAAGGACTGATGTCAAAGGTGAAGCTCCAATACTTTGGCCACCTGATGCAAAGAGCTGACTCATTTGAAAAGACCCTGATGCTGGGAAAAATTGAGGACAGGAGAAGAAGGGGACAATACAGGATAAGATGGTTGGATGGCATCACTGACTCAATGGACATGTGTTTGGGTAGACTCCAGCAGTTGGTGATGGATAGGGAAGCCTGGCGTGCTATGGTTCATAGGGTCACAAAGAGTTGGACACGACTGAGTGACTGAACTGAACTGATAATCTAAAACATTATATATATATCTCTCTCAAGGCTTAAAGACATCAAATCATTTACCAAAGGTCACACAGACAAAATGTGGCAGGGCTCAGATTTAATCCTGGGCACCTGAATCCACATTCTAACTCCCTAACCACCATCCTCTGCTGTCTTTATTTAGAATAGGTTTCTTTAACCTATAGACTGTGTTGTGCTGGTAGACATTCTATATTGCAGCATCACTAGGATAAGCTATGATGTCTCTACATGAGCT
The DNA here is from genome assembly GCA_006410615.1 of Neotragus moschatus. Classification (NCBI taxonomy): domain Eukaryota; kingdom Metazoa; phylum Chordata; class Mammalia; order Artiodactyla; family Bovidae; genus Neotragus; species Neotragus moschatus. The sequence continues at coordinate 1,016,496 of SJYA01003019.1, read as the reverse complement.
ACATGAAGGTCTCTAGGTTCATTCATGTTGCTGCAAATGGCAGAATTTTACTTTTCATATGGCTGAGTAATATTTCATTATATATATTATATACACCACATCTTATTAATTCAACCTTCTGTTCATGGTCACTTTATGGGTTGCTTCCCATAGTGTCTTGACTATTATAAATAGTGCTTTGAAAAGACATATGCACCTCAATGCCATTTCTTTTATAATTCCTGACCCTCCCCACTTCCCTAAAGTTAGGCCACATATCCTTCCCCAAGGCCTCTTGTATACGTCTCTCACAGTTTACTGATCAGCCTCAGGTATCTGTGAGCTTTTCTGTGTCTTTTATTTGACCAAGAGCATATTGAGACAGTTTCTATGTCCTGAACCTCAGGACCAGATATTCTATACTTGATAGAAGGTCACTACAAATTAAATGTTACAATGACTATGTTGTAGCCACACATTCCGGGAAATGAACTCACTTAGAAGGACAAGGCAGACAGTGGAATGCACTTTATTATACCAGCGGGCCCAAGGCAGAGTCTCCTTTTAGCCAACGACCCTGAGCAGTTTTTGTGAAAACCTTATATACCCGAAGTCTATGTGCTCAAATCCACCTCCCCATATTTCCTGAAACTAGTCTGAACAAAGGAAAAGAAAGATACAATCAAAGTTAACCCATGATTCATATGCCTTAAACCTGTGATTTGTACGCCTTGCTGCTACTGCTAAGTCACTTCAGTCGTGTCCGACTCTGTGCAACCCCATAGACGGCAGTCCACCAGGCTCCCCTGCCCTGGGATTCTCCAGGCAAGAGCACTGGAGTGGGTTGCCATTTCCTTCTCTAGTGCATGAAAGTGGAAAGTGGAAAGTGAAAGTGAAGTCGCTCAGTTGNACCTGTGATTTGTACGCCTTGCTGCTACTGCTAAGTCACTTCAGTCGTGTCCGACTCTGTGCAACCCCATAGACGGCAGTCCACCAGGCTCCCCTGCCCTGGGATTCTCCAGGCAAGAGCACTGGAGTGGGTTGCCATTTCCTTCTCTAGTGCATGAAAGTGGAAAGTGGAAAGTGAAAGTGAAGTCGCTCAGTTGTGTCTGACTCTTCGCGACCCCATGGACTGAAGCCTACCAGGCTCCTCCGACCATGGGATTTTCCAGGCAAGAGTACTGGACTGGGTTGCCATTGCCTTCTCTGTTGTATGCCTTAAGCCTAGGTAATTAACGGTAGACAATTATCAATAGGCCTGTGGCCATACCCCAATAAGCATAATAGAATTATTTATGATTCTATTCAGTTACATAGATAATTAGGGTGTTCTTTTAGGCATTGGAGAGTGTAGGTACGACCCCAGGGACTCTTCCACCCGGCACGGTTGTCAGGGGCGGAGATGGGGGGCAGGTGTCTGGTTTTCCAGTTGGAATGTCATTTCCATAGATACTGGGTATATAGCTCAAAGTCCACAGTCTGGCCCAAGATGGAGTCCTGCTTTCAAGATGGAGCCTATTCTGTCTGCTTTCTCCTTCAACTAGACCAAAGTTCCTATTGACCTCAGCAACCCTAAATATCTAAGAATTTATTTTTAAATGGGTACATAATATTGCCAGCAGTGAAAGATATGTTTATTGAAAATGATAAAACATTGATTAAAGAAACTGAAAGATACAAAGTAAATGAAAAATAACCCCATTCACGAACTGAAAAAAAGTTATTAAAATGTCCATACTACCTAAAGCAATCTACAGATTCAATGCAATCTCTATTGAAATTCCAATGATATTTTTTCACAGAAATAGAAAAGACAAGCCTAAAATTTATATAGAACCACAAAAGATCCCTAGTAGCTAAAGCACTCTTGAGCCAGAAGAATAAAATTGGAGGCATCACACATATTTTCCTAATTTCAAACTATGCAACCAAAATGACAGTAATCAAAACAGTATGGTATTGGCATAATAACAGACACATGGACTGATGGAATAGAACAGAGGGCCCAGAAACAGACCCACATATGTACAGTCAACCAATCTTTGACAAATGTGTCAAAAATATACAATTAGGAAAGAAGAGTCCCTTCAATAGACAGTGTTGGGAAAACCAGAAATCCATATGCAAAAGAATAAGATTTACAAAAATTTGAAATAATTTAAATACTTAAATGTAAGACTTGAAACTAAAACTCCTAGAAGAAAACATAGGGAACACTCACTGGCATTGGTCTTATATCCAATTTTTTTGGATATGACACAACAAGAAAAAAATAAAAATAAGTTGAACTACAAACTAAAAAGCTTCCTTACAGCAAAGGAAATAATTAACAAAGTTAAATGCAATCTATGCAATGGGAGAAAATATTTGCGAACCAAATAAATATCTGGCAATTATTCAAAATATATTAAGAAACTCATATGACTCAAACAAAAATAAAACCACAAATAATACAATTTAAAAAATAAACCAAGGACTTAAATTGAAGGTTTTCCAAATATGACATACAAATACCAAGAGGTACCTCAAAAGGTGCTCAATATGACTAACCTTCAAGGAAACGCAAAACCACAGCATGCTATCATCTCTCTCTTGTTAAGATGGCATTTACTAAAAACAAAACATCTGGTAAAAACTGTTGATGAGGATGTGGAAAAAGGGAATCTTTGTGTACCATTTGGTGGGAATGTAAATTGGTATGGCCTTTAGGGAAAACAGTGTGGCGGTTCCTCAAAGACATTCAAACTCATATGTGATCCAGTCGTTTCAAAGGAACTGAAATCAGAATTTTGAAGCGATAGCCGCACTCTCATGTTCACTGCAGCATTATTCACCATAGCCAAGATGTAGAAACAACCCAAGGGTCCAAGAGATGAATAAGGAGCATGTGGTTTATATATTATAGTGGAATATCATCCAGTAGGTAGAAAGAAACAAACCCTGGCACTTGTAACAACGTGGATGAATCTGTACGACACCATACTCAGTGAGATAAGCCAGACAGAGCAGTACTGCATGACCTCACTTACATGTGGAATCTCCAAAGGGAGGGAAATGTCCAGCTTGTAGAAACAAACTACAGAATGTGGTTAGCAGGCACTGAGGAGTGGAAGAAATGGAGAGACGCTGATCAAAGAATACAAGTTTCAGTTTAAAAATGAGCAATTTCTGGGCCACAAATGTACAGCAGGGTGGTTATAGTTAGTGCTGTCCTGAATAATTTTTCTAAAAATATGGAACTTAATTAAACATTCTCCACACACACACACAAAGATAACTCTGTGAAGTGATGAATGATTTAATTGACCTGATTGTGGTAGTAATTTCACAATGTGTGTGTGTAATATGTGTTAGTCACTCAGTCGTGTCTGACTCTCTGCGACCTCATGGACTTGTAGCCTGCCAGGTTCCTCTGTCCATGGAATTCTCCAGGCAAGAATACTGGATTCAAATCATTACTTTGTACACTTCAAGTGTGTGTTCACTTGCGAAGTCTTGTCCCAGTCTTCGTGACATCACGGACTGTAGCCTGCCAGGCTCCTCTGTCCATGGAATTCTCCAGGCAAGAATACTGGAGTGGGTTGCCATTTCCGACCAAACCCACGTCTCCTGCATTGGCAGGCGGATTCTTTACCATTGAGCCACCAGAGAGGCCCTGGTACACCTTAAATACACACACTTTTATCTCAATAAAAGTTGGAGGATTAAAAAAAAAAGAAATGGGAGGTAATGGCTCTAGTTGAGATCCAGCGAAGGCAAATTTAATAACAAAAAATCAGGGGGAAATGTGGAGGGGGGGAATACATAAGGCCAATGTGTCTCAAATTTCATTGTGTATAACATTCATATTCCTCATTTCGTAGCTCTTATGTGAGACAAAGAAACCTGCCATTTTAATCAGCATCAGGAGCTCTTATGAAGACTGAAATTTGAGAATTGCTCTAGGTCTTACAATAGAATCAATAACATTTTTCAAAAAATGCTTTACAAATACAAGCCTTTTTTTAACCCTCTCTGTAAGGCATAATGCTATAATTTGAAACAAGAGCAAGTTCATTAGTCATTCTATCTACATTATTTCCTCCTTGTCACATATCTTTTCTCTTTGTGCAAAGCTTTCTTAAGTCACTTCTCTCACCTAGAATTCAATATAAAACCTTTCCTAATAATGAGTTTCATTACTTAATTGCATGCCATGAGGGCTCTGATTGAGAAATGCAGACATTTAATTGTCTTCTTGAAATAAAGAAAGGCTGTAGCTGAAGACATAAGTTTGTGAAAAAATCAGGTCATTGATGTCAGCTAATACCTCCCATTTCTAAATAGCTGTATAAAAGTAGCTTTTTTTTTAAATATGACCACAATCAGAATTGTTTTTATGTAAGTTTACTCCTAGCCTTGATACGAAGAATTAGAATCAAAGATGTAGGAGCAATTGTTCAAATAGTCCGACCTCAAGGGGAAAAAAAAAAAACTTGACCTTCTGTTTGTCAAACTATACAAGTTTTCATACCTCAAATACCCTACAAATTCTCCCTTTAAAAGGTACTAAAATAATCTTATCTATGCCCTGGATGAAAGATTCTGCCATCAAGGGAAAGGGCTATGAGAAATCACAGTTTCAGAGGGCTACCCATTGCCTGTGGTTTACTATTTTTGTCATGTTAACAAATCACTTAGTACTTATCCCAGGTCAGAGTTATTACCCAAAAGGAATTTCATATGCAGAGGACTGAAGAGAATTAGGAACTATAGCAACCTCTCAAGTTGGACGTCATGTCCAAAACAAAATGAGTAATCTTTCAAGAACTAAAAATGTCTTTAGGAATAGATATAACCCTGATGAAAGATGACAGCCTGTCAAAGAACATGTGGGCTCCACACCCAAAGACTTCACAACTCCTTCAGAAACTTTTGCCAACTCTGCTGCAGCAAGCTGGCTCTTGTCACTCTCAGAGAGGTGTATTTATCTCCTGATGTAGAATCCTGGAGAGCTCTCCAGAGTGGATTTGTAGACTCCTACCCACTTAAGATGGAAATGTCATCAAGATTGTTGAAACTTATGTCTTGATAATTTGAGTAGTTCTAAAGAAGTGAATGTAAGTTAGCTGAGTATGGCGAGGAAAAGGACTTCTTAGTAATGAACTAAATTAAAAGAGCTGTTTAATGATACTGAGTATTTATTATATTTCAGGGGCTGTTCTTTGTATGTATCAACCCTTAGCTCTCAAAACGACTCTAGGAAGTTGCACTGTTACCAGTCTCCTTTTGCTCCAAGGTAGATAAGGGTCATACTTCCAGTAGCAGAACTACTGGAATTCAACCCTGGGTAACCTGGCATTAAAGCCCAAATACTAATCACTGTATATATTGCCTCTACCTACCTCTGATGGGTAACCCTCTCCCCTTCATCTCCTTCACATTAAATGAAACAAAATACATAATAATGAAACCATAGGCTTTATAATGATAAGGTTTTTGATAGAAGTCACAGACTAAATTTAAAGGACTCTGAATGAATTGAGTTAGGAACAACAACAACAAGAAAATTATACACACACACCTCCTGTGCCAAAGCCAATGCCAGTTATTTTGAGCTTTAAAATCATTTTCACTCTTGAAGCTTTCCCTTGCCTTCCATCTTCATAGCAGTATTTGTAGTTCTGAGTTTTGACAGAAACCCAATGAGCCAAAATTCTGTTGGAGCAGCTGTTCTCAAGGCATTTCTAGATTGACTCGATCCATGAGCCGCTGAAGGTACCCTATAAAAAAAGTGGTGAAAATGGAGGCTCTTTGTTGTTTAAAGTTAGTGACAGTTTGTCAAAATTTACTACTGTGATACATGTGGATGACATTTTTCTAGCCTTTTAAATTTGTTTCCTTGAATTAAAATCCACTCAGAGGCCATCGCAAATACTAATAGTAGCTAGTAACTTTTTAATACAATAAATTCAGTACAAAAAATAGTGAATATTTGTCATCATTATGATGTGAGCCAAGACAGTGCTCATGCTCTGTTTTCCAGATCTTTACTGATGGCTGCATTTATTAAACTGCAACTACCTCCTTTGAAAATCTAGCATGGGCACTATAGCTATAGAGTTGAAAGGATTTTCTGGCCATTCTGTTAGTGGTTAAATGAAATCCTAGTTTTACTGACATCGCAACAGTTTTTCAAATTATCATCTTAAATTATCTTAAATCTATGGGACTATTTTAGAATTATTTGAATGAATTCAATTAACTATTTTTCATTATAATCCTTTTATGAATTCCTTATTCAATACTATGAGAAGTCTTATTAAATTCATGTTTAGCCTACTATTTGTACCAAACATTTCTTCCTTTATATCAGAATTTCTCAGAATTACGAACTTCAGTATTGCATATTGGTTTAGGTGTTCCGAGGGAGAGTCCAGACTGAAAGGCATATGAGCCTTCTGCTACAATATATGTGGGTAAAGCTCTATAGGCGGATTCTTTACCAGTTGAGAGAAGCCTGGAACCTGCCCTAGGACCACCCTATCTCTGCATTTCTGGCCCATTTTGAATTATGTCTTGTGATCATATCAAAAGCATGTTAATATTCTCTGTAGACCTACACTTTTCATTATGGTAGCCACAACCCCTAGATGTGAATAAAATGTGCTGGCCAAAGCTGAAGACCTACTTTACCCTAAATGAAAGGAGCTTTACTTTTTCCTGATGTACAGCATGACCAAACACATACATGTATATGTACACATATACACACCATACATTCGACCCCTTTACTTCTTGCCTTCAAGGGATTAAATAAACTTCTGAGTGGATAAAGACTATCATCTGCATTCTAAACTTCAATATAAGGAGTGTCAAATTAACAAAGAATATATAAGCTGACCCCTTGTCTAACTCAATGAAACTATGAGCCATGCTGTGTAGGGCCACCCAAGATGGATGGGTCATAGTGGAGAGTTATGACAAACCATGGTCCATGGAGAAGGAAATGTCAAATCACTTCAGTATTCTTGCTTTGAGAACCCCAAGAACAGCATGAAAAGGCAAAAGGATAGGACACTGAAAGATGAACTCCCCAGGTCCATAGGTGACCAATATGCTACGGGAGATCAGTTGAGAAATAACTCCAGAAAGAATGAAGAGATGGAGCCAAAGCAAAATCAATACCCAGTTGTGGACGTGACTGGTAATGGAAATAAGTCCAATGCTGTAACGAGTAATATTGCATAGGAATCTGGAATGTTAGGTCCACGAATCAAGACAAATTGGAAGGAGTCAAACAGGAGATGGCAAGAGTGAACATCAACATTTTAGGAATCAGTGAACTAAAATGGACTGGAATGGGTGAATTTAACTAAGATGACCATTATATCTACTATTGTGGGCAAGAATCCCTTAGAGGAAATGGAGTAGCCATCATAATCAACAAAAGAGTCTGAAATGCAGTACTTAGATGCAATCTCAAAAATGACAAGAGTTATGTTCATTTCCAAGGTAAACCATTCAAAACCACAGTAGTCCAACTCTAGGCCCTGACCAGTAATGCTGAAGAAGCTGATGTTGAATGGTTCTATGAAGTCCTCCAAGATCCCCTAGAATTAACACCCAAAAATAGATGTCCTTTTCATTATAGGAGACTGGAATGCAAAAGTAGGGAGTCAAGAGATACCTGGAGTAACAGGCAAATTTGGCCTTGGAGTATGAAACAGGCAAAAGGCTAAGAGAGTTTTTCCAAGAGAACACACTGGTCATAGCAAACACCCTCTTCCAACAACACAAGAGAAGACTACACATGGACATCACCAGATGGTCAACACTGAAATCAGATTGATTATATTCTTTGCAGCCAAATGGAGAAGCTCTATACAGTCATCAAAAACAAGACCCGGAGCTGACTGTGGCTCAGATCATGAATTCTTTATTGCCAAATTCAGACTTAAATTGAAGAAAGTAGGGAAAGCCACTAGACCATTCAGATATGACCTAAATCAAACCTTATGATGGTATAGTGGAAGTGACAAACAGATTCATAAAACTAGATTTGATAGACAGAGTGCCTAATGAAATATGGACAGAGGTTCATTGCAGTGATCAAGACCAGGCCCAAGAGAAAGAAATGAAAAAAGCCAAAATGGTTATCTGAGGAGGCCTTACAAATAGCTGAGAAGAGAAGCTAAAGGCAAAGGAGGAAAGGAAAGATATAAGCATCTGAATGCAGAGTTCCAAAGAATAGCAAGGAGAGATAAGAAAGCCTTCCTCAGTGATCAATGCAAAGAAATAGAGGAAAATAATAGAATGAGAAAGACTAGAGATCTCTTCAAGAATATTAGAGATACCAAAGGAACTTTCCTTGTAAAGAAGGGCTTGATAAAGGACAGAAAGGGTATGGACCTAACGGAAGCAAATGATATTAAGAAGAGGTGGCAAGAATACACAGAAGAACGATACAAAAATGATCTTCATGACTCAGATAACCACTCTGGTGTAATCACTCACCTAAAGCCATACATCCTAGAATGAGAAGTCAACCGGGCCTTAGGAAGCATCACTACAACAAAGCTAGTGGAGGTGATGGAATCCCAGTTGAAAGCTCTTTCAAATCCTAATAGATGATGGTGTGAAAGTGCAGAACTCAATATGCCTGGAAATTGGGAAAACTCTGCAGTGGCCACAGGACTGCAAAAGGTCAGTTTTCATCCCAATCCCAAAGAAAGGCAATGCCAAAGAACGTTCAAAGTACCCCACAATTGCACTCATCTCACACGCTAGTAAAGTAATACTTAAAATTCTCCAAGCCAGGCTTCAACAGTACGTGAACTGCAAACTTCCAAATGTTCAAGCTGGTTGTAGAAAAGGCAGAGGAACCAGAGATCAGATTGGCAACATCCACTGGATTATCAAAAAAGCAAGAGAGTTCCAGAAAAACACCAACTTCTGCTTTATTGACTATACCAAAGACTTTGACTATATGGATCACTATAAACTGTGGAAAATTATTCAAGAGATGGGAATACCAGACCAACTGACGTGTCTCCTGAGAAATCTGTATGCAGGACAAGAACCAACAGTTAGAACTGGACATGGGACTGGACTTGGAACAGACTGGTTCCAAATCAGGAAAGGAGTACGTCAAGGCTGTATATTGTCACCCTGCTTATTCAATTTATATGCAGAGTATATCATGTGAAATGCTGGGCTGGATGAAGCACAAGCTGAAATCAAGATTGCCAGGAGAAATACCAATAACCTCATATATGCAGATGACACCACCCTTATGGCAGAAAGTGAAGAACTAAAAAGCCTCTTGATGAAAGTGAAAGAGGAGAGTGGAAAAAGTTGGTTTAAAACTCAAAATTCAGAAAACTAAGATCTTGGCATCCGGTCCCATCATTTCATGGCCAATAGATAGGGAAACAATGAAAACAATGAGATAATTTATTTTGGGGGGCTTCCAAATCACTGCAGATGGTGAGTGCAGCCATGAAATTAAAACATGCTTGCTCCTTGGAAGAAAAGCTATGACCAAACTAGACAGCATATCAAAAAGCAGAGACATTACTTTGTCAACAGATGTCCGTCTAGTCAAGGCTATGGTTTTTCCAGTGGTCATGTATGGCTATGAGAGTTGGACTATAAAGAAAGCTGAGTGCCAAAGAATTGATGCTTTTGAACTGTGGTGTTGGAGAAGACTCTTGAGAGTTTCCTGGACTGCAAGAAGATCCAACCAATCCATCCTAAAGATCAGTCCTGGGTGTTCATTAGAAGGACTGATATTGAAGCTGAAACTCCAGTACCTTGGCCATCTAATGCGAGGAGCTGACTCATTTGAAAAGACCCTGAAGCTGGGAAAGATAGAAGGCAGGAGGAGAAAGGGATGACAGAAGATGAGATCATTGGATGGCATCACCAACTCAATGGACATGAGTCTGAGTAAGCTCGGGGTTTTGGTGATGGACAGAGAAGCCCGGTGTGCTGCAGTCCATGGGGTCACATAGAGTTGGACATGACTGAGCAACTGAACTGAAAAATTATCCCAAACATGTTACTATGCTGATCAAAGGGCTGGTTATTACTTCTCTAACTTGTGCCCTCAGATCAATGCTATACTATATTTTGTTTGTCCTTTCTTTTCCCTTGATTTCTAATATGTGGTGGTTTTGTGGTATTTTAACATAAATCATTGGGAAACATATGCTTTTCATGTGATTCTCTGCTGACTTTATGTCCAAGAATACATAATCTCTTGACTCCTCAGTGAAGCCTTAGAAGTTTATCATAAGTATAGTTGCTTTGTAATTATATTTTCAACAGTAATTATATCCAATCATCTGGTTCAGCTTGCATCAAAAAATGGCACATGTTTTTGTGATAATTTCTAATTTACACTCCTCATTCAGGTGAAAGCTATCTTCTGAAAGATTAATTAGGTCTCTAAGTGTGTGCTAAACTATATTTTGCCCCAATTAAGCATGTGAGAAGCTCACGCTAAGATCTCTGGTTTCTGGTTAAAGTACAGTTCAATGAATTGGTTGAAATCACAGAACTCTAGGAAGTTTTATTATTCACTGTCTTGATTTTTACATACTCATTCTACTCTGGCCCCTTTGCTGAGAACTCCATACCCAGAACCTTCTGCTTTGAAGTGGTAAAACAATCAAGAGCTTGTTTGATTCAATTTCTGATATGGGATTTGAATAATTCCAATTACTGGACCTACTGTGCTTTAGTTTTCAAACAGTTTTCTAAATTGTACCTGAGAAGCTATGTATGTTAATAAGATGGGAAAGAACTTTTTTCCCTCTGCTTTTAGTTTTCTGAAAATGCAGAATAGTATTCCTTGGACCAATGTTGAAATGGTCCCAAGACCTAGACTTTCATATTTTCTGCCCTTCTAGCCTACTGACTTCTTAAGCACATCCTATGGTGTTCTTACAGAGAAGGCAATGGCACCCCACTCCAGTACTCTTGCCTGGAAAATCCCATGGGTGGAGGAGCCTGGTAGGCTGCAGTCCGTGGGGTCACGAAGAGTCAGACAAAACTGAGCGACTTCACTTTTCACTTTCATGCATTGGAGAAGGAAATGGCAACCCACTCCAGTGTTCTTGCCTGGAGAATCCCAGGGGTGGAGGAGCCTGGTGGGCTCTCCTTGCCATCTATGGGGTTGCACAGAGTCAGACACAACTAAAGTGACTTAGCATAGCATAGCATGGTGTTCTTAGAGAGACTGGGAAAACAGATGATCAGTTAATACATTTTTTGATAAGACAAAAGTCAACTTAAAATGTCCTTAATATTAAGAAAAATAACTCCTGAGAAATTCCAAGTTAGAACAACTTCAAAATGGTTCATGCATCAGCTCAAGAATGTCAAGAACACATGGACCATTCCCCCTTTCCCCAGCCATTCTTCACTTGCTGGTTTTGCCCTTAGAGTCAACATATGGCTTCCACAATTCTAGAGAAAAGTTTCAGACATAAAAGTTTCCAACAGAACAAAAGAGACCATTTATTTCTGTTGTCTCTTATTACAAGTAGTTCAAGCTTTCCTAGAAGTGTCCCCAGAAGACTTTCCCTTGCATGTCTTTAGTCAGAATTGTATCACACATTTATTCCCAAACCACTCAGAAGAAGAGAAGAGTGAGATTACTGGAACTGGCTTACTGAGACATACGGCCATGTTTAAGAGGGTGGATTACCCAAACAAAAGCACAGTTCTGTTAAAAATCTACTGCATAGGAAACTGCCTATGTCTGTATGTCTGCTACAGTCTGGGAGAGTAAAGTTGGGGGCACAGTTTTTACTAAATAGCACGAAATTCATGTCTGATTGGGTTTTCCAGGTGGCTCAGTAGTAAAGAATCCACCTACAAATGCAGGAGATGCAGGTTCTACCCCTGGGTCAGGAAGATCCCTTGGAGAAAGAAGTGGCAACCCACTCCAGCATTCTTGCCTGGGAAATCCCATGGACAGAGGAACTTGACAGGTTACAGTCTGTGGGATTGAAAGGAGCTGGACACAACCTAGTGACTGAAAAATAACAACATGCTTGGTTGCAAACTTCAATGGGAAAAACACCAGGTAGCCATGTAAACAATTCTATGATTTTATATATATATATATACACACTATATATATATACACTATATATATATATATATATACACTATATATATACACTATGTTCATATTGAGGACAATTAAGAATCTTAATATTTCGCATTAAATTCACAGTTCTGAAATTTTTGTTCAGAAACACTTTGTGCAGGAACACTTTTGAGGGTGGATAGCTGGTACTTCAGAACTTTGTACAGTTGAAGAGGATTGACTGCTCTCCCACTGGGTAGTACTAATCAAGAATCACTTTCTTTTTTCTTCTCTTTCCATCAGAAATATCTGAAAAACATTAACCTGTAACAAGTCAAAGGTATGACACTCCATTTTGAAAATGTTCTTTTCTGGGAAGGGTCACTAGTTCTCTGGCAGCTGAAACAATGCTTTTTAGGAAAACCTCTGTCCTCTAAAAATGCAAGGGAAAGGAGTCTAATTTCTATTTGCTCACCATTGCCTGAATAACCTAGATACTTTTGAAACCAAGAGACATTTCCTTATCAGCAACTTAGAGGGCAACTTTTTAGTAGTTTTCTTCAAATGAAGGGCACAATTAAAAACACAGCTACACGTGTTTTCAGGAATCTTGAAATCATATGCACGCGAGATCTTTATTCATCTGTTAGCACAAACTGATTTCCGGTAATCTCCTAATGCCTGCCAGAGATAGGAATTAACTGATTTTTTCTGCAGTTTACATCACTGTCCTCACTTAATTCCTGAAATTCTCTCATGTTCACCTTTGATGGCACCAGAGTTTCATTACCTTTCCTCTGTGATTCCCATGATAGCTTTCTCAGTGTCCTTCACTGTACCCTGTTCTTATTCCTACTCAAAAGATACAGACATTCTTCAACCTTTTGTTCTCAAGGTCTGATTTCACTCCTTCCCTATCTCCTCATGAATCTCTCTCGTTGGTCTTGTAAGTGCCCCCAGACTTCAACATTCATTTTTTTTTTTTTTTCAAAAAGCTGCCAAATCAGTATCTCTAGCCAAGATTACCATATTTCTAACTACCTGTTGGGAACACTAACCTTCTTCCCATGCATTTTATTCCCTATTTTCATTAATTAGTTCAGTTCAGTTGCTCAGTTCTGTCCGACTCTTTGTGACCCCATGAATCACAGCACACCAGGCCTCCCTGTCCATCACCAACTCCCGGAGTTCACTCAGACTCACGCCCATTGAGTCAGTGATGCCATCCAGCCATCTCATCCTCGGTCGTCCCCTTCTCCTCCTGCCCCCAATCCCTCCCAGCATCAGAGTCTTTTCCAATGAGTCAACTCTTCTCATGAGGTGGCCAAAGTATTGGTGTTTCAGCTTTAGCATCAGTCCTTCCAAAGAACACCCAGGACTGATCTTTAGAAATAGCATCACCTTATTTCTAATCACTGATGCCTGAAATCAGAGTTATCCCTGACCCTTCCCTCCTCCTTTAATTTCCATTCTAATTACTCATGAGCCAAGGTCTTAGGTTTGACCCTGGTGGGCTTTTATGCCTATCTTATAATTACTACTAAAACCACAATGAGAGCTTATTAAGATGTCCATGCACAACTACAATAACCTATAAACTAGAATTGCTCTTTCTGGCAACTTCCTCGAAACAAAGTATACTGATGATGTCCTGTAATCACTTATTCTCATATAATTCTGATTTCATGACTGCTCTGTACAAGAAACTTCCATTGCTCCCTACTACCTTTGTCCTAGCATATAAAGATTTCCAATTTCAAGCCCTGATTACATGTCCAGGCTTATCTCCCTACACCCACTCACCTGTTTCCTTTGGCATACTCAACTATGATTAAAATTCTTATATATCTACGATGGTGGTAGAATTCTAAAGCAGTCCCCCCACTTCCCAAATTCAATTCCTATCCTCTGATTATTAAATCAAACACTAATCTAGGTTCTGCTGTGAAAAGACTTTGAAGATGAAATCGAAATTACTACTCAACTGATTTTAAAATAGGGAGATTATTCCTGATTATCTGGATGGATACAATGTAATCACACCAGCCCTTAAAAGCAGAATGGGAAAGCAGAAGGATCTGAGGGACATGATGGAAGAGGAAGGAGAAATTAGAAAGCAGGACACGGACTCTACCCACAGATCCAACCACTGCTGTAGACAGAGGCCACATGGAAAGCATGAGAGGAACGCAAGCAGCAGTGAAAATCAGATCAGTCTCCCTCTGAAAGCCAGCAAGGAAATGAGGACCTCAGTCCTGGAACTCCAAGAAGTTCAACCTGGCCAACTTTGAATCTGTGCTCCTTTCAGCCTGAGTGAGCCTGAAAGGAGCACAGCTGTGCCGACACAGTGTCTGGATACTGGCTTGTGAGACTCCGAGCCGAGGAACTTCTGCCCTGCACAACTTTGAGATGGCAGATATCACTTCAAGTCACTAAATTTGCACTAATTTGTTATGGCAGCAATGAAACCAACGGTAATCATCAGAGCCATTCAACTATAACTTGCTTAATACATAATAAGCTGTAACCTGTCTTCACTGATCAAGCTCCTTGTAACTGTTTCTACAACATTTGCATATCCTCCAAGCATAACATGGGGGAGCCTGGTGGGCTGCCGTCTATGGGGTCGCACAGAGTCAGACATGACTGAAGTGACTTAGCATAGCATAACAAGCATAACATGGCCTAAAAAAATAAGTTACAAGACCCTTTCACCACCCCTGGAGATAGTATCTCTGACTTAGGAGTCTTTAAGATGTTTGCCTGAGTTGTTCTACAGGAATTTGGAGTCAGTTGCTGTTCCATTTGAGCTCCAGCCAGTTAAACTGGTTGGGACCACTGACCCTCCAACTGGGAATGAGAGTGTCCAATCGGTGGCCTTTTGACATCACAGGGCCAAAAACTCTACCCCTAGAATGTGCCAACTCCACCATTTCCTGGACACGCAACCTTTAAAGAAGCTTAGCTTAGTTTTACCTGCACGGGTCGCAGATTACCCAACATTCTTACTTCCAGTGACCTTTTCCCCTGCCTCTTCATCTCATAAAAATCCCTAAACTGTATCCTTATGGAGGCAGATTGAGATTTGTTCTCCCATCTTCTCTCTTGGCTGCCTTGTGGAGAAACCAATTCTCTGCTGCCAACCTCTAAGTCTTGGCACACACTTACTTGTACTTCAGTTTAGCACTCAGTTCATTTATCCAAGGGAAACTGGCTCAGTAACAGCAAAAGAAAATAAAGACACTGCCGCATTTACACACCGCCTCCTGCTCCCAGCATTTTCCACTGTCTAAACAGGGATATTGTTTTGTGCCAGGATCTAGACTTAGCGACTAAACAACAGCAACAAACTTGATCTTTCCATAGAGATGCTATTGGCTAGAAAAACCCAGGGCCGCTCTCCTGGGCCCAGGCAAAAGAGGCTCCCACAAACATTTTCCTTATTGGAGCCAATGTTCTAGCTGACCAGAGGCATGGTTCTTACTTTGATTGCAAGACATACTTCAGCAACAAAACCATCAGGGAACTTTGAAAAACAAAAGCACAAATGAGATTTATTACTCACAAGTCCTGAAGGGTACAGGGCATGCCTGGAAGCACACAGCAAGGCTGCAGGTAGAGAAAAGGAGTCCTCAGGCATGGGGCTCGGCCTTTATCAGGGTTCAGGATAGGATTTCTAGGATTTCATAGCTTCGTTCTTTCTTGGGAAGTAAAAGTGAGAAGGGAAAGACTAGCAAACAAAGGGTCAGATACTAAGTCAACCAGAGAATTCTTAAAAGAGGAAAAAAAGGAACTTCCTGGGCGGGACAGCCCTGCTCCTTCTATCTGGCAATGGGCAAATTGGAAACAGCTGTCTTAGATGAGGAGGTCACAGCAATCAAACCTTAATGAAAAAAAAAAAACAACTATATATGCTAACATTAAGGATCCCTTCTCCATTCTTCCCTTGCCTCTCCACAATCTGCTCACAACCTAACTTTCCTTTAAGGATATCACTGTCACTTTCAGAAAGTCTTTGTTAACCTGAAGCTTCTTATCTACTCTGTGCCCCCTGTTCCCCTGAATATTTTATACTTCTCTCAAGACACTTATTCTAGTTACTGGAATATACTTAAACACTGACCATTATTTCCTCAGTAGGTTAAACTTTATTGATATATGAGGTCAACCTTAGTTTCTTTATTAGAACTTGCTCTATAGCAAAAGATCTCAATATCTTAGTGGTTTGTAACAAGTATTTATTCTCTGGCTCTTATCTTCAGGTTAAAACCAAACTGGTGTATCTAACTGGATCTCTGCTGGTGTGCTGTTCTTCAGGACAGTGGGAGTCAGCTGTGCTTGGATACACTCTAGTGGTGGGCTTAGATTTGGCTCTCTGCATGTTCCTTTTCAGGTCGGGGCAAAAGGGAAAATACTTATGGAACCGGCATTACCAAGAAGATCAAAAGACACAAGAGAAATCTCAAGCTCATGCATCAAGCTCCTGCTCCCATTGCATCCATTAAAAATTCATTTGCCAAGTCACAAGACCAACATAAATGCTTGGCCAAAAAGTACGTTTGATTTTTTTTTTTTCTGTCACATCATATGTAAAAACCTGAACAAATTTTTGGCCAAACCAATACCTCCACCTACTGTGTAGCGTCATACCAGTAGAAGTGTATCAGTTTACTATAGGTGAGTGAAAAGTTGAAAAACTTTCATTCAAGTGACCTAGGCATCCCTTCTGATAAACTTATCCTTCCCCCATCCAACAGAAGCAAAATGGTTAACACTGAGCTTTCTGTGGGCAGGAGAGAATTGATTTAATCTCTCTTCTTGACCATACTTTTTTCCTCTAGGATAGTCGTTCCTTTCCCGCTTACTCAAAATACGTATTCCCTTTATCACACATACATATACATACACACACTTGCGGGTATTTCAATTTAGGTTTCAGTTCATTCATGATTTTTAAAAATTGTCTCCAGTATATGTATTTTACATCCCCAGAGAAGTCATGAATTCCTAAAAAATACCTCTGCTTTGTCTACTTTTTCCAAGTCTCCCACATTGTGTCTAGCCAAGGGCTGAATAAAGTGGATACCAATAAGTACCCGATGGCTGCTATTTCCCATTAAAAATGATGGCTGTTCTTCTCTGGCAATTTTCTGAATGTGTTTCCTGTATTACTATACAGAAAACATCAATGGTGCTCATCTCATTACAAGTCTAAGTGTCAGCTTTAGCTGTATTTTATTTAAAGATGAATAATGATACATAAAAGCTTTCATAGAGCCTTGAGAAGCTGATGGGTGACATTTCCTGTCAATCTGAGCTTGTTCTGTCAGGGTAACTGACACTGTTCTTGAAATTCCTGCTGATAGAAAGCATACCTGTGCTGCTAGGGAATTAAAGGAATCCTTCCTTTCTTGTAACAAGCTATTGGTGATAATCTAGTGCTACTATTTGTTTGGTTATTGGACACTGGCATTGAGTTGTTGAAAGGATCCAAGGCAGCAGGGAAGTCTTATTCTATAGGGTGAAAGTGAGGGCAGGAAAAACTCTCCAACACACTCTTTCAGATGCAAAGTAATATCTTCTCCTTGACTTCATTATTATTCATAGATATGCCTCTGACAGGTTAATAAACCATTGCAAAAGACTCTGGCATTGGAGTTCATGCTACTGAGAAGAACCATGACATTAGAAATTAGTCTGAACAAGTTTCATAAAAATCTCCATCTGGTTTCACCCCTTAGTAGGTGACTGAGTCATGCTCTGGCTTCACCACCAGATCAAATGATCCCAGAGGTCCTGGAAAAAGAAATCAATTTGGAGCGTATATGAAAATACACACTCAATAAGCCAGAGGAGCAGAATAGGAAGGGTGTGATGCTCTTTGCAATAAATCAAGATCTCCTGCTCGAACTGACTTAACTGCACTGTCGTATGGGCTTTCCTGATGGCTCAGTCCATAAAGAATACACCTGCAAAGTGGGAGACCTGGGTTTGATCCCTCGGCTGAAAAGATCCCTTGGAGGAGAGCATGGCCACCCATTCCAGTATTCTTGCCTGGAGAATCCCCATGGACAGAGGAGCCTGGAGGGCTACAGTCTAAGGGGTCATGAAAAGTTGGACATGACTGAGCAGCTAAGCACAACTAAGCACATAATGTTATATAGTTACTATGGAATCAGAGAGAGAGAGAGAGATGTAATGAATGGACTTCTGTTCACTAACTTAAAAGCTTCAACAAGACAAACTCTACATGCATCTTTACGTTTAGGGAGATTCTAGAAATCATGGTAGAAAGTAGACAGGACTTTCTAACACTAATGTTGCCTTTATGTCATACTTGGGCAAGTCAGTTAATCTCTCTGGGCCTCTACTATCTCATCTATAAAATGAAAACAATCTCCCTTGCCTCCTCCTTGCATTCTTGTGTGGATCACATAATGTCATATTTTGAAGGGATCCTGTCAACTAGAAATAATCAGAGAGCTCAATAGTTAGAATTACATTTTTACATTTCATACAAGAGGTTCAGAGAGACTGACTTTCCCAAAGCAAATAAGTATTGTTGTCTGTGGGTCGTTATGGAATAACAGTAATAATAACAGTAATAAAATGTATCTCGCATTTAGTGAAAATTTACTATGTGACAGAAATTCTTGAGGATTCTACAACAATTTTAATTTCCTCAGAAACAAACTATGAAGTAGCTGCAGTTTTCCCTCTTTTCAATGAGCAAAACTCAGTGAATTTCAGTAATTTGAAGAAACACAATTATCAAATGGTAGAGCCAGTATTTAAACCAAGAAATCTAGTTTCATAGTATTAATAATATTGCTTTTGCAGATATGCAAGATCTGCCTTAATCAATTTGAAAGAGTTTGCTGAATCTGTTATGAATGTTAGAGTGGTCCTTTCCACTTTCTAGAAGCCTCATAAGTGCCTGTGACCTTTTTCTAACCTAATTGCTCTTTCAGCTCTAGATTTTCCCACAAAAATTTGATAACAGTAGTAGTATATTATTTCATTTCGTTTTGTTTTCCTCATGGTTCTGTCTAAACTGATGGACAGAGTATTATATCTGAGCCATGAATCGAGCCGATTCATGACCCGACTGCCTTCTATCAGCTGAATCTGAGTTGATTCATATTGGTCTGTGAATCAGCCAAACTAAACTCTGACTTCTCCTGCCATAAGGCACCTTAGAAAAGGACACATATCTTGCTACTCTCATCTGAGTTTTGACATGAAATTAACTAGCAGGCTCAGCTCAGTAACAGCTCTAGAAGTTGCCCTACATTACAAACATGTATGCGACTTCTGCCTGGTCTTCCCAGGTGGTGCTAGTGGTAAAGAACTCAGCAATGCAAGAGACACAAAAACAGTGGGTTCGATCCCTGGGCTGGGAAGATCCCCTGGAGGAGGAAATGGCAACCCATTCCAGTATTCTTGCCAGGAGAATCCTATGGACAGAGGAGCCTTATAATCCGTAGGGTCGCAAAGAGTCAGACACGACTGAAGCAACTTAGCATGCACGCATATGTGACTTCTGGGCTTCCTTGGTGACTCAGATGGTAAAGAATCTGCTTGCACTATGGGAGCCCTGGGTTCAGTCTCTGGGTCAGGAAAATCCCCTGGAGAAGGGAATGGCTACCCACTCCAACATTCTTGCCTGGAGAATTCCATGGACAGAGGAGCCTGTTGGGCTACAGTTCACGGGGCCACAAACAGTTGGACATGACTGCGTGACTAACACTTCCACACACAGGTGACTTCTAAGCAAATCTTAGTGACAATCTATCCCTGGTTTTAAAAAAATCATTTTAGTCTTTTTAAAATGAAAAACTATCTCTTTCTCTCTCCTTGCTCACTCTCTTCCTAACTCAGATATACAGAAGAAATTTCTTGAAATGTCTTGCTTTTGACTAAAAGAACTAGGCTTCATACTACAGACTGAAGTCTAGATTAGTTGAAATATGTTTGAAATATAACATGCTTTTTGGGAGGGAAAAGGCTCTCATAATTTAGCTCATGCCTGTACATTGCTAAAATAAATGAGAGAAAATATAAGGCCAGAGAGAAATAGTTCTGTGCAGTTGCTTATAAAGCTGAAGATTGTCAGCAAATCTTTGAGGACACTATATCTCTCTTATGTAGACCTGTGGATTACACACTGGTTACAGAAAGTCAACTGCATAGCTATAACTTCGCCTGCTACTGTAGCATAGGCTGGGCTCCTGAGATATAAGTATACAGAAAGAATGATATAATTGTTCATATTTTATTTGTTTGGCAAAGGATGGGGATGCATATATCAAAGTGAGATCAATTTTCAGACAAGCCATGAGCTGTCTTGGCATAGAACCACGTGTAAGTGGCACGACATCTGTAATCCCCTCATATACTGTAATTATGCTTTTGTGGAAAATCTAAATGTGCCAAGCTTCCCAGGTAAAAATCTTACCTGTAGTAAACCACCATTGTCTTTACCTAGCCAATAGTTTTCTTCTTTCTTGAAACAAAATCTCAGCTTTTGAGGAATCACCCTTCCTCCGTTGTATATGGTATCAGTGGGACTTCTGATCTGGGCGCCCTATGTGCCCACTGGTGATCACAATCAGGCAAGACTAACTAACTCCCTGTCTCTGGAATTTGTCTCTTGTGAGGAATACAAGAGCAAGGAATGTATAGAGGTGGTCTGTCCAAACTGTGGATATCTAAACCAACTCTCCTCTAAGTTTCATTACCTCTACTTAGATTTTGTCCCACTCTAAGATCTATTTATTCAGTTAACTGCCTCATGTCCTTGCATTGCTTCACATCTTCTTTTGACTTTACCTACTTTGTTTTTGTCAAACAAACAAACACAATCCAGACTTTATTCAAAATGATTATTGCAAGGGATAAAGAGGTAAAGAGGGGATTATCACAATAAGAAGAGTGCTCAGATCTTAAGATATGCAAGTGTTCTCAAAGGTTGGATAGAGTCCTTCTGTATGGAGAGGAGTACGCAAGTTCAGAAAAAAAAAAAAAAAACGGGTATAGAAAAACGGAGTGAATGGGTAGTTTAATGGATTGTATATCAGAGAATGTTTTACCCTGAGACCAGCCTACTCTCTGAGCACTGTTAAGTTGTTTGTAGGGTCAGGCTGAGGGTGAGTCAAAGTAGGGGGTCTGAGGGAAAGGAAAGAAATTTAACCAAATATGGTTAAAGAGCACATTATTCCAGCTGATCAGTGGAGACAAGCATTTGAGTGAATCATTTAGGAGGCAAAAAAATGGAATTTATAAATCTGTATCTGATCTCATAATAAGTAAACAAGAAAGGCATTCAGAAGTCTATTTAAGTCATATATGGAGGGATCATTCTTTGTAGTAAACTGTTTTCCAGAACCATACAAGGGTTAGAGGATTTCTTAAATTTTGCTCTTTTCCAGAATCCCACAGTTTCAACATTGTTCGTTTCTATTGCCTGTATCCGGTCCCATCACTTCATGACAAATAGATGGGGTAACAGTGGCTAACTTTATTTTGGGGGGGCTCCAAAATCACTGCAGATGGTGACTGCAGCCATGAAATTAAAGGGCACTTACTCCTTGGAAGGAAAGTTATGACCAACCTAGACAGCATATTAAAAAGCAGGGACATTACTTTGCCAACAAGGGTCTGTCTAGTCAAGGCTATGGTTTTTCCAGTAGTCATGTACGGGTATGAGTGTTGGACTATAAAGAAAGCTGAGCACTGAAGAATTGATGCTTTTGAACTGTGGTGTTGGAGAAGACTTTTGAGAGTCCCTTGAACTGCAAGGAGATCCAACCAGTCCATTCTAAAGGAGATCAGTCCTGAGTGTTCATTGGAAGGACTGATGCTGAAGCTGAAACTCCAATACTTTGGCCACCTGATGTGAAGAGCTGACTCATTTGAAAAGACGCTGATGCTGGGAAAGATTGAGGGCAGGAGGAGAAGTAGACAACAGAGGATGGGGTGGTTGGATGGCATCACCGACCCTATGGACATGAGTTTGGGTAAACTCCGGGAGTTGGTGATGGAGAGGGAGGCCTGGCATGCTGCGGTTCATGGGGTCACAAAGAGTCAGACATGACTGAGGGACTGAACTGAACTGATTATCTGCAGCAAAATAATTCAAAATAATGAACTACCNGTAGACAACAGAGGATGGGGTGGTTGGATGGCATCACCGACCCTATGGACATGAGTTTGGGTAAACTCCGGGAGTTGGTGATGGAGAGGGAGGCCTGGCATGCTGCGGTTCATGGGGTCACAAAGAGTCAGACATGACTGAGGGACTGAACTGAACTGATTATCTGCAGCAAAATAATTCAAAATAATGAACTACCTCAGCTTCTAGATTATTTGATCTAAAGTGATTTTAATTTTTTATGTCATCTGATGCCTGATGCAGGCAGGAAGGAAGGAAGGGAAAAATGGAGAAGTGGAGAGAGGAAGGAAGGACTGAAGGCAAGAAAGGAGGGAGGAATAGAAGGAGGAAGACAAGCATTCTTACTCTAACCACGTGATGACAGCTGGAGCAAGGAAAGGGAGAAAAGGGAGTACAATGTATAAATATGCAAACCCGCAATTGCAAGCATAGTTAAATTCAGTTCAGTCGCTCAGTCATGTCCAACTCTTTGTGACCCCATGAACCACAGCATGCCAGGCCTCCCTGTCCATCACCATCTCCCAGACTTCACTCAAACTCACGTCCATCGACTCGGTGATGCCATCCAGCCATCTCATCCTCTGCCATCCCCTTCTCCTCCTGCCCCCGATCCCTCCCAGCATCAGAATCTTTTCCAATGAGTCAACTCTTCGCATGAGGTGGCCAAAGTACTGGAGTTTCAGCTTCAGCAGCATTCCTTCCAAAGAACACCCAGGACTGATCTCCTTTAGGATGGACTGGTTTGATCTCCTTGCAGTCCAAAGGACTCTCAAGAGTCTTCTCCAACACCACAGTTCAAAAGCATC
>SJYA01003019.1:956294-993113 GCA_006410615.1 Neotragus moschatus | reverse complement strand
AAAATAAAATCTGACACTGTTTCCACTGTTTCCCCATCTATTTCCCATGTAGTGATGGGACCAGAAGCCATGATCTTCGTTTTCTGAATGTTGAGCTTTAAGCCAACTTTTTCACTCTCCTCTTTCACTTTCATCAAGAGGTTTTTAGTTCCTCTTCACTTTCTGCCATAAGGGTGGTGTCATCTGCATATCTGAGCAAGCACAGATCCAGCTTATTACTCTACATGTTTTATTCAGCCTGTGAAATCTCTGGGGACCTTCTGACCACCTTGTCAGTGCATCTGAGAGATTTCAGAAGCCTGTCTTGCAGTCATCCTGATGCCAGAAGTGCATACACATGATATAATGAGATTTCCCAAACTCCTTGTCCTCCAAAGTAAGAACTGAAAGTACCTGAAGGGTGAACTACAATGATAGTACAAAGAGCTTCTCTCTTGACTTCCTTTCCTAGTTTCTGCTGCTAAACCTTACACAGAGGCTACTGTAAAATTCCAGGTATCACCCAAATACAACTGTATGCTAAGATAACCTTAAAGAAAATCCGATGGACCCACTGACAAATGATCCAGAATCACTCTAGGAACAAAATGAAGACCACTGAACACACTTCTTTCCTTGAAACAAAGTGTATCACAGTTCAATATCTTCATTGAAAAAGACAAGAATAAAAAAAAAACAAAAAACACAAACCCTCATCCTCTTCACTTTGACCATCACGGTGGATATCTTTATTACAGAAATTATCAGTAAGAAAAACTGGAAAAGCTACTCAAATAAAGACATAAAGTCAGTATGTTTTTAAAGGAAAGGAAAATAATCATATTTGGTTTAACATACCTATGAATTTCTCATTAAGATCTTGGAAGTACATTATAAATTCCCATTTTTCTCCTAAGACATGACTCAGTTGTTACTGGCTTATAATAGTTCATCACCTCTTTGTACTTATTTTAACTTCTTCATGCCTCTTTTATGGAGTGGCATCATGGACAACTATCTACTTCTTTTAATAGCACCGTCTTTATAGAGCACATCATTTCCATTTACCTGCTCTCGGATTGTGTGTTAAATCCAACTAAATCAATTTTAACAAGCCCCTTTTTCAACTGTGAAGAAGCAATTAGCACTGGGTGATGTCACCCAAATTCCGGTAATTATGAAGCAAATGTCTTCCATCTTTCCTCACAGGTTTTAAAATTCTGACAACTTGGCATTGTTACTGATCCATTCGCAAATGGAATTTGTCTTTTAAAAAAGTCACATTTTTCCTAAGTTGTTTGAGTTATAAAAGAAAAAAAAAATTCCCCGACACTCTGAAAAAATCTATGAAATAGCTTGGCTCTTAGGACCTTCCTGCTTTAGAGGCATACTGTATTGAGGATGGGGGCCAATTCTAAGAGAATGTGGTGTCTGATTGACGGGAATTCCCTTTTTTCTTTCACATTCTACCCTGATCTGTCTTCTAGGAGAAGAATCTTTTCACTGCTCTGTTCGGCTTTCCAGTTCCTTACTCCTGGTCTCCTTACATTATGCTAATCCTCATCTTGCTGAACGCGCTGCCTATTGGGCCACATGCTGAAATAATCAAAACCCCTCAGTGTCTCCCTGTCACAGTCTTTTTATCTTCTTCCCCACCGAGTCCCTCCAGTGTCATTTCAGGCCACAGATCTTCCCTGCATAAATGTCACCCCAGCCTCTCCTGCATAAATGTCATCAGAATGACAGTGAGCTCCTTGAAAATTTGATATCTTGTATTATTTAAAAGAAACCTGTTCACGAAGTTCCTATTACTATGAAGGGGAGATAAATTTGGTTTTAACTTGGGGATGGACAAGTTGAAAGTTGTCTCAACTGCACATCTACAGAAAATAGCCCAAGCTTAAAAAGGCTCATCAGAGGCTTCTATGTCATATAGATAAATGCAACCATGGCTTTCTATTTTTAAAGTCATGCTTTCTTTACTTCAAAATAAATAGAAAAAAAACCCCATTTTTTTTAATGTGATGACTCTTAGAAGTGAAATGGGGAAAATGCATTACTTTGAAGATTGTTGCATGTCAGATATTCTCTTGAAAATTCTTAAAATTTGTTAAGAGATTCTTTGGGTCAAGTAAAGAAGGCAAGGACAGCTAGCTTGTGGACAGTCTCCTGAGAAACACTGGTCTGTATGTTTTCTAGGAGTCCAAGTGTTAAAATATCTTCCCTCCTCACTTATCCTGAAACCACTCCATCAATTATATATACTTGGATTAAATAGTTTTTGAAAAACAGAAGACCCTTTGTAGCAGCACTATTTACAGTAGCTACAAAGCAGAAACAACTTAAATGTCCATCAACAGAGGGATAATGAAGATGTGGTGCATATGTACACACACACACACNAATAGAAAAAAAACCCCATTTTTTTTAATGTGATGACTCTTAGAAGTGAAATGGGGAAAATGCATTACTTTGAAGATTGTTGCATGTCAGATATTCTCTTGAAAATTCTTAAAATTTGTTAAGAGATTCTTTGGGTCAAGTAAAGAAGGCAAGGACAGCTAGCTTGTGGACAGTCTCCTGAGAAACACTGGTCTGTATGTTTTCTAGGAGTCCAAGTGTTAAAATATCTTCCCTCCTCACTTATCCTGAAACCACTCCATCAATTATATATACTTGGATTAAATAGTTTTTGAAAAACAGAAGACCCTTTGTAGCAGCACTATTTACAGTAGCTACAAAGCAGAAACAACTTAAATGTCCATCAACAGAGGGATAATGAAGATGTGGTGCATATGTACACACACACACACACACACACACACACACACGTATATAAGCAATGGAATATTACTCAGCCATTAACAAGAATGAGATAATGCCGTTTGCAGCAACATGGATGGAGCTACAGATTATTGTGTTAAGTGAAGTAAGTCAGAAAGAGAAAGACAAATACCTTAAATCACTTGTGTATGGAATCAAAAATACAACACAAATGAACTTGTCTACAAAACAAAAACAGGCTCAGAAGTATAGAGAACAGAATCGTTGCCAAGAGGAAGGGAGGGGTTTAGAAGGGAAGGATTGGGAAGTTGGGATTAGCAGATGCAAACAATTATATATAGGATGGAAAAACAACAAGGTCTTACTGGAAGGATAGAAAACTATATTCAATATCCTATGATAAGCCACAGTGGAAAATAATATGAAAAATAATATATATGTATTGGGTGGACCAAAAAGTTTGCTATAGTTTTTCTGTAAAATGGTATGGAAAACACAAATAAAATTTTTGGTCAACCTAATATAATGGAGTTACTTTGCTGTAAAGCAGAAATTAAACAGAGCATTGCAAATTAACTCTAATTCAATAAAATTTTAAAAAGAAAAAAAAAACAGAAATGCCTTGGAAGAGTTCTTATTTTATCAATAGTTATGAATTTAACATCAGTTTATTTTTCTTTTTTGAATAGATTAAACCAGAAGTATCAAGGAAGTGGAACATGGAAGAGGTATAAACTCCTGGAGCAGAAAATATATTGAGATGATAGGGAGGCAAAGATGGGAGTTACGTGAAAGGTTTAAGGACATATAAAATCCTGGAGAGAGAAGTAGAAGGTGAGAGAGCTATAGATAACAGGATATGACTGGGACAACCTTTCTTGTCCAGTTTGCCTGGGGTTGGCCATCTGCTCTGCAACGGTACTCTCTGATTTAAGATTTCTCTTTGTTTGTTTTACATCTTTCTTCTCCTTCACATGATCTCAACCTCTTCTCTTACTCTTTTTCTTCTTTCACTGCCTTGATTCATTGATTCAAAGACTAAACCATCAAACCAATATTGTATGGAGTCAGCTGCATTAAAAGATTAATCAGTTCTGGGTTCTGGTCTGAGAAACGAGCTACCATTCCTAAGAAAANTTTGGCATAATCAATAAAGCAGAAATAGATGTTTTTTTGGAACTCTCCTGCTTTTTCAATGATCCAGTGGATGTTGGCAATTTGATCTCTGATTCCTCTGCCTTTTCTAAAACCAGCTTGAACATCTGGAAGTTCACGGTTCATGTATTGCTGAAGCCCGGCTTGGAGACTTTTGAGCATTACTTTACTAGCATGTGAGATGAATGCAATTGTGTTAAGAATAAGCAATTAACCAAGTCACAACTACATTGGGGAACAGAGTGCATAAGTTGGGTCCAGAAAGCTTCTGCACTCAAATGCATGGATTGTATATCTTCTGGTTATACTGATCCTAGGTATGTATTTACCTCCAATCCCCGGCAGTCTGATGACTAGACTTTGCTACAGACAGACTCCATAAGTTGAACCAAAGTTCTATTAACTTCTCAAATGAAAAGAAAGAAAAAAAAAGTCCTCCTTTAGAGTTTCATTTCTGGAATGTTCTTACTTCTCTCCTACTCATGTAGGTCAGTTTAAATGTCCCTTCCAAGACTAACTCAGATCTTCTTTACAATGAACTCTCAAAGCATCCTCTGTGTTTCCATGGTACCCATATGTATTTATAATCAATTAAGTTCAGGTAACAGTGAAATGGATTCAGAGATAAATGTTGTTAGACTGACTTTTGGAATTAGACAACTGCCTTCAGAGGTCCCCTGAGTCTCATTGGTGTGGCAGGCTGTCAACTGGTTCTGCATTTGAACATTCTGTAGCCATTATGAAGTTTTCCAAACATTCTGTAATGAGATTCCCAGCTATCTTCTTTGACAGGCATGTGTCAGTGAAGACACTTGGGAAATAATTTTATCCCAAACTAAAGTTAAATTCCAGGGTGGTCCAGATACACTAAAGGAATTCAGCGTGGAGGAGAGAAACAGAGGAAGTCTCCAGGTACATAATCACTGTTGCAGAATCAAACAGACTGAATAAGAGGACCAGAAAGAGACAGTGATTCCAAACAGGGTGGGTCAGTATGCCTCACCATTTCCTGATCCAGGTTCTAAGTCAACCATTTCTGGCCCACTGGACATAGATTTCTTGGTGAAGTAACTTATAATTTCCAAGGACTAAATTTCATTCATAACATATACCATCTTGGCAGAAAGCAGTAAATATATTATCAGATCTGTCACAAAGGCTTACTGTTTTTGCTCTCTGTCACATCTGATACCATCTCTTAAGTACCCATTTGATTAATTACCTGCATTTGTTCCCACTTAAAAAAAAAAAAAAAAACTTACTGGCTACAAAATCTTCATGCCAACCAGCCTATTCTTGACTTGAGGCTTATGGAAACATTACATGATGAGGGAACAGTCCTTGATTCCTTTGGTTGCAGTTTCAGTTTTGTTCTTTGTCTGCATAGCTATCTCTTGACTATGGAAGACTCATTTCTGTCCTGATCCTCTTATTTCTTTCTTCTCAATTATTATTCCAAGGGCTTAAATTCTCAGTCAAGTTTCTTAACTCCACATTTATTTATGGATTAATTTTATAGAATTATCACACAGTGTTTAGGGAAGATTTTCTTCCAAATGATAATATTTATTGAGCTTTTGGGTTTCTGTGGTTGCTCAGTTGGTAAAGAATCTGCCTACAGTGCAAGCGATCTGGGTTCAACCCCTGGTTCAGGAAGATCCCCTGGAGAAGGAAATGGCAACCCACTCCACTATTCTTGCCTGGAAAACCCTATGGACAGAGGAGCCTGGCAGCTACAGACCATGGGGTCACAAGAATCGGACATGACTTAGCAACTAAACCACCATCACTGAGATTTTACTATAAAAATAGGCATCATTTTAAGCACTCTCTAAGTAGTCCCTCATTTGATCTTTATAGAAACTTTATGGTAAAAAGAATCTGCATATTTTATGAGGCACCCATGCAGCTAGCAAATGGTAGAATGGGATTCAAACCCAAACAGTCTAGTTTCAGAGCCAAACTCTTGGCTACATCATTTTAATAAAATGCAAGTACTACTGATGGGGTTAAATATATCCCACTTCTATTGCAAGATACAGCAGAATAACACTTCAAATGAAGCTAAGATTCAAATATAAAGTTTGCGTTGAAATCATTCAATTAGCAATTTAAACTTCTGAAACATAAATTGGATGATAATAGATCTCAATGGGAGGTCTTGGTTTTATGAATCAGGGACAGTAATTATAGTTACCAATGGAATGGCATCTATGAGAGAAAAAGCAGAAGCACAGATCTAGCCATGGCTGATGTGGAATTACATCTGCAATTTGTGTCATGGATCTGGATTTATTTTTAGCTCCAACACTTACTACCTGTATGATCGTTAGAAGTCTACTTTTCAGAAAAAGAAAAGTCTACTTTTCTTAATATTCCATTTTTTCCTTTTGCTGAAAATTAAGATTTTACTGAATATCTACTACCTACCAGGACCTCTGCTGATACTATATGTATGTGCGTGTAGCTGTTGGGTCTGTTGAGTCTTTAATATTCTCTGCATTACATAGGCTGGGAACCTGAAGTTCAATGATACTAAATAACTTGCCCCAAAGTATTAGCTATTCATTAGCATAGCTAGAAATTGAATCTAGTTATGCTTGACTTCAAAATCTCTCTGATCTCAGCTGTACCACAATGACTTGTGCAGATGAAAACACATGATATTGCCTCATAGAATGTTGTCTTGAATACACGAATTATAAAAAGTAGCTAATATATAACTGATAAGTGGGAGGCATTCAATGTGAGCTCCACAGAGATATCAACATGACCTCACATGAGTCCCCAAATTTTGCATACTGGTTTATTAAACTAGACTTGGTACTGTAATCAAGTTAAACACACATATTAGTCACATAAACAGCTTTCAGGGCATCTCAATATCAGAATTACTGATATCTTATTTTACTTGAGGGTTTCAATGTCCACTGTACAATTGACCCTAACAAAGCCTTCACGTCCAGCTGTAGACCAGACACTGATGGGCCCCAGATATATATCAGTTGATCCTTTTCTATTCCAGTACGCATGAGTTAGAATTTCAACTGCCAGTACATAAATCTCTTTACCATTCGTCTTTTTCTGTGGCTCCAGAGCCTCTCTGACCATGTATGCTGCAGGCCTGAGATGTCAGTGAATTAATGCCTATCAAGAACAGCTCTTACTGAGGTTCCAGTGAACTTTGGGGTACATGTATAAATGTCTACCAACAGATAGATAGATAAAGAAAATATAGTGCATGTGTGTGTGTGTGTGTGTGTGTGTGTGTGTGTATAAATAAATATATATATATATATGATGGAATACTACTTAACTATTAAAAATAATGAAAAAATTCCATTTGTAGGAAAGCAGCATGTAGATTATCATACCAAATGAAGTGAGTGAGACAAAGACAAATATCATATGATATCACTTGCCGGGAGCCACCACGGGAGATCCCACCCATGACAAAGGTCATGCGGAGAAGACCTGATAGGCAAAGGCGGATCAGGATTCAAGGGGCTCCCTGGACCTGCTCGAGCATCTACCCCAAAACCAGAATCTGTCTGTCTTACTATTTTGTGTCTTTCACCAACTCTCCTGACATACAGGGGGCTATCCCCGACCACCTTTCTCTGGAGAAAATCAACTTAAGGCTCTAGCTAATAAGTCTCCTGGACATGAGAGGAATATTTCAATCCAAACCCCCTCTGTTAGCATTCTAGCTTGCTTGGCAGGTTTATCCAGACTCTTGCAGCTACACATATGATTGTTCACAGCCTCCTAATTGTGAGAGGCACGGGAAGCCTAAAACATGGAGCCTTTTAAAGAGTTAAAAACTATTAGAGTAATGTTGGTGTAGGATTTCACTGTTGAGCCAATGCTTGTTGCTAAGTTCCCATATCTCTTATCCACTGTGCACCTGGGAATGCATTAGTTAACATACTTGTAATGTAAGAAAAACAAGTGTAGCCTTGAAATTAACCACATCAGACTTTTGAGCTAATTGGTTCTTTCTTTGTTGTAACTCACTGCACCTTTGCCCCGTGAGAAATGTAACTCTGTTTAGCATTTTCTGAGGCTGACATAGATTAGAAATATAAAGAAAAAACACTTTGAGGGAAAATAAGTTTTCTGGTTGAGCAGCCTTTATCAAAAGAGGATCATAAAATGTTCACAGCCCTCCAAGGCCAAAAGATAATGTACACAACATTGTTTATGGGAAAGGTATGCAGAAAAAATCCTGGTTTTGACAAAGACAAAACAGATGTAATGTTTGGGCTGACTCTGTATGACTTTGCATCTTTCATTTCCCTCTATGTACAAGTTAAGGTATAAAAGTCCCTTTCAAAAATAAAGTAATGGGCCTCGCTCACCAAAGCTTTGTCACCCCATGGCTTTCTTTTCTTTCTTTCTCTCCTCTGTTCTCTTATCTGCAACATTCTTTCTTTATCTCACTTTCTAAATCATTTTCTTCGCTGACGCCATTTCTCCTTTGGGTTCCCCTGGATCCTGCGGGAGCTGGACTCTGGCAATCACTTATATGTGGAACTAAAAGAAAATGACACAAATGAGCTTATTTTTAAGACAGAAGCAGACTCACAGATATAGAAAACAAACTTAGAGTTTCCAAAGGGGAAAGGTATAAAAGGTATAAATAGATGAATTAGGAATTTAGGAGTAACATACACACACTACTATCTATAAAAGAGATAAATAACAAGAATGTACTATATAGCACAAGGAATTATAATCAGTATTTTGTAATAACCTATATGGGAAAATAATCTGAAAAAGAATATNAAAGTAATGGGCCTCGCTCACCAAAGCTTGGTCACCCCATGGCTTTCTTTTCTTTCTTTCTTTCCTCTGTTCTCTTATCTGCAACATTCTTTCTTTATCTCTCTTTCTAAATCATTTTCTTCGCCGACGCCATTTCTCCTTCGGGTTCCCCTGGATCCTGCAGGAGCTGGACTCCGGCAATCACTTATATGTGGAACTAAAAGAAAATGACACAAATGAGCTTATTTTTAAGACAGAAGCAGACTCACAGATATAGAAAACAAACTTAGAGTTTCCAAAGGGGAAAGGTATAAAAGGTATAAATAGATGAATTAGGAATTTAGGAGTAACATACACACACTACTATCTATAAAAGAGATAAATAACAAGAATGTACTATATAGCACAAGGAATTATAATCAGTATTTTGTAATAACCTATATGGGAAAATAATCTGAAAAAGAATATATGTGTGTGTGTGTGTGTATTTGCTGTGTACCTGAAACTAACACAGCATTGCAAATCAACTATATTTCAANCCTGCCAGTGCAGGAGAAGTAAGAGACTTGGATTTGAAACCTGGGTCCAGAAGAACCCCTGAAGGAGGGCATGGCAACCAGTTCCGGTATTATTGCCTGAAGAACCCTAAGGACAGAGGAGCCTGGTGGGCTACAGTCCATAGGGTCGCAAAGAGTTGGACATGACTGAAGCGACTTAGCACACACAGATCAACAGCCACTTTTAAGGGTTCAATGGTATAAGCTGTGGTTGTAGTAGATTGTTGGGACAAAAATTGACATTATTCACTTGAAGGATGATTTTTCAAAAGTCATAGAAAATAAAGAAAACTTGAATATGATTGTAGAAAAAATAATTATACCAGAAACAAATTCATTATCATAATTCAGGAACATGGTCACTGTAAATAGGGCTACAGAGTGAAATAGAAGTCAAAATTGCTAAGTAATAAGGCAAGTTGCATTTATTCCAACTGCTTACTAACTAGGTATACAAAACTGGTTTCCTAGGAATTCATGAGTTCAACTGCTTGTGTGTGTGTATTTTNAACAAATTCATTATCATAATTCAGGAACATGGTCACTGTAAATAGGGCTACAGAGTGAAATAGAAGTCAAAATTGCTAAGTAATAAGGCAAGTTGCATTTATTCCAACTGCTTACTAACTAGGTATACAAAACTGGTTTCCTAGGAATTCATGAGTTCAACTGCTTGTGTGTGTGTATTTTCTCTGTTTTGGTGTAGGTCTCTTTTTTGGAAGGGAAGGGTTATAGGGTTGTAGCCACAGACAACAGAGTATTTAGTCACTCTAAAAATAAAGGTCATTGGGACCTGGTGGTCTATGGATTAAGAGTCCAACCTTCCAATGCAGGGAGCATGAGTTTGATCCCTGATCAAGGAACTAAAACCTCACATACCATAGTGTGTGAAAGTTAGTCGCTGGAGTGAATTAGTTCTCATGCACAGCTGAGCATTTCTGTCATCACCTGCCTTGCCCTGACCAAATATCGAGGCAATAGTAAAGGAAGAGGTATAGGCATTCTCTTCTCTTCATTTTCAGAGTTGTCCCATTTATGGAGTTGCAGAGTTCCTATTCAGTTTTGATTAATTCCCACATTCCCAACTGCCTGCAAGACAGCTCTGTTCTGAATACGTCCAACAGAACATGGTTAGATTGAATCCACCGCAAAGCAAGCAAAATGTCACCACAGATCATCTCCCGCTTAAGACCTCCTTAGTGTTCTTCATGAAATTCCTATTTAGAAAACATTAATCTCGACTTCTTCCTTCATTCTTCCCATTCAGCCATCCTCTACTTCTTAACTGTGAAGTAGACTCAGTGAGACCCTTGAATCTGTGTTCTCCTTACATTTCTGCTCCCACCAGCATAATTAAGATTGTCGTAACATCATAGCTGGAAAGCTTAACTCTGTTTCCCTCCCTCTTTTTTCTGAGCCATTGAACATTCCATTGCTGCACTTCTAGGCTCATGGGGTATTTGTGTGTGCTCAGTTTCTCAGTCATGTCCAACTCTTTGCGACCCTTTGGATGAGCCCACCAAGCTCCTCAGCCCATGGCACTTTCCAGGCAAGAATACTGCAATGGGTTGCCATTTCCTCCTTCAGGGTATCTTTCCAACCAAGGGATCAAACCCACATCTTCTGCATTGCAGGTGGATGCTTTAATACTGAGCTATCTGAGAAGCCCCCAAAATCAGAATTAATGGATTGCTAACCGAAATCCTTAAAGTCAGGCTGAATTTGGCTTGCTGCCTATGGTTACTACAAGGATCCTGGGACCCAATTACAAAATGCATGTGTGTTGATGGGAGGTACCTGACCCAAGTAATTCTCTGTGACATCATTTGGAGGTACTACAATTTAATTCAATTATAACACTATTTAACTGGAGAGAGCATCTGATTCTCCAGGTTAAAGGCTCAGTCCCAGAAGACTGTCCCTCATTCGCCCCACATGCATACACACACACAGAGAGACAAACAAGACAACAGTCAAAATCCCAGGTGGTTTCCCATACTACTAACCAACTGGCTACAGATTGGAGGTTCCAAGGCTCGACTCCTTGGGTTTGATTAATTTGCTAGAGCAGTTCATAGAACTCAGAGAAGCATTTTACTTACTCCTGAAGTGAAGTGGCTCAGTCGTGTCTGATTCTTTGCGACCCCATGGACTGTAGCCTACCAGGCTCCTCAATCCATGGGATTTTCCAGGCAAGAGCACTGGAGTGGGTTGCCATTTCCTTCTCCAGGGAATCTTCCCAACCTAGGGCTCAAACCTGGGTCTCCCACATTGTAGGCAGACACTTTACCATCTGAGCCACCAATTTATTAAGAAAGGCTAGAACTCAAGAGCAGCCACATTGGGAGAGATGCATAGGACGAGGAGTGGGAAAGGAGCCCAGTTTCTGCACTCTCTCCTAGTGTGGAACCTTCCCCATATCTCCATGCGTTCACCAGTCCAGAAACTCTCCTAACCCTGTCCTTGTGGG
Organism: Neotragus moschatus; assembly: GCA_006410615.1. Taxonomy (NCBI): domain Eukaryota; kingdom Metazoa; phylum Chordata; class Mammalia; order Artiodactyla; family Bovidae; genus Neotragus; species Neotragus moschatus. The sequence continues at coordinate 981,401 of SJYA01003019.1, read as the reverse complement.
TCTTTTTTAAAGAGGATGCTTCATGACATAGGAATGGTTGATTAAATCATAGGCCATCAGGATTGATCCACCCTCCATCCTTTCTCCTCACCAGGGAAATCAGGAGGGTCAGGCTGAAAGTTCCCACCCTCTAATCCAACGGTTGGTTCTCCAGGAAACCATGGGTATGGATCAAAAGTCGTTTCATTAACATAACAAAAGACACCTTTGAGTTCTCTCAGGGGATTCCAAAACTTTTAGGAGCTGTCAGGAACAAAAAAACCCAAGACCAAATATATATTTCTTATTATAAACACAGTGTCATAGCTATAAATAGTTTTACTGAGATAGTGTGCTACTATTTGTTTACATATTGTTTATGGCTGCGTTTATGACAGATTTGTACACTTGTGAGAGGGTCGAGTAGTTGTGACACAGTCCACAGTGTCTTCCATCTGCCTCTCTACAGAAGAATATTGCTGACCTTTGGTCTCTGTCAGTGATTCCCAACTTTGGTGCATATTATAATCACATGCCACAGGATCCATCATCAAGAGTTCTTATCATATTGTTTCAGAATAGGCACTTGGGCATCTGCAGCTTTTAAAAACCTCGTAGGTGATTATAATATGCAGTCAGGTTTAAGAATCACTGGCTAGGTAATGCTTTTACAAACACTGTGTTGAGAATCAAAGCCACTGGATACAAAAGTAGAAAATACGACCAAGTCACAATTCAGAGTTTTATAATAAGCCTGGTTGGTGGAGACACTGGCATAATTTACTCGGTGATTGCATGAGGCTTGCAGTGAATAAGCACTAATTTTCCGGCTCTGATGTCAGAGCCATGGAAAGAGGCTAAAGGAGACACATGGTAAAGGCTAAGATGATTCGAACACTTACTTGATTTCCCTAAACAAAACTAGATTTTATCTCAGAGTATCAAAGACGGTTAATTAGAAGATCATTTGGGCCTTGATTAGAAACCTCATTTTACGGGAAATACAGAACGCCACTCACATTAAATACAACTGAAACAAGTGGAATACAACTTGAGTGCGCTTGTGCTCTCATTTATCTACCTAACCGGCTTACAATTGTAGCTGCTGTTGTCACGCTATCTCAGAGTAAAGACTGACTCTTGAATAGCCCCACTCCATGCACACACAACCTCCAGTCCACATTGATGGAGAAAGGTTGATAGATCATATTGGCTGTGTGTGTGTGTGTGTATACACTATTGATGATACTATGTCTAAAACAGATAACTAAATGAGAACCTACTATATATAGCACAGGGAACTCTATTCAATGCTCTGTGGTGACCTAAATGGGAAGGAAATACAAAAAGAGGAGATATATGTATAGTATAGCTAATTCACCTTGCTGTATGGTAGAAATTAACACAACATTGTAAAGCAACTATACACCAACAAAAATTTAAGAGACAGAGAGGGAGACATTTTCCTGACCCAGGGATTGAACCCAGGTCTTCTGTATCTCAGGCAGATCCTATACCATCTGAGCCACCAGAGATGCCCACCTAAACATTATTAAGATTAAATTCTGTAGCCTGTATGCTTCTAATTGTGTAGCAATTTGATGCAGAGTCTGTGTAAATTATATGTGAATTATGAACAGAGGCCCAAAGAGAGATTAACCTGTGAAAATGATTCTCTATTTTAATACTTACCCAACTCATCAAAGATACTTTGTCTTAATTGCTATTCTTTATATAATTCTCAGCACAGACCCTTCGTAATAACCCTGTGAAGTCACTGATATAATTATTTACTGTGAAGTCACTGATATAATTATTTATTTCAAACCTCTGTGGAAAGTTTCTGACAACTCCTTCCTATTGTACTTATGTGTCCAGTAAAGAATCTAAGCACAATTTATTTCTTTCCCTGTTTATCCTTCTACCATACCTCCACAAAATGTGTCTCTTTCAGAATGCACAGGAACTACCCCAAATTTCGGTGTCCTGATTCCAACAAGCCCCATCAAGCAGTATGGCTATCACTCCTAAGAAGTTTCTAGTCCCTTCACTAAGCATAAGGCGTCACACGCTGCTGGTATGAGCACATCCAGATGTAGAGAGTTGGAAGAGGTGGCACTGCCAGCCTCATTCCAACAGGAGTGGATTTTGTTGTACATCCTGGTAATGTGTTGTACATGTGGTAACATGCTGCTGCTGCTGCTGCTGCTAAGTCGCTTCAGTCGTATCCGATTCTCTGCGACCCCATAGACGGCAGCCCATCAAGCTCCCCCATCCCTGGGATCCTCCAGGCAAGAACACTGGAGTGGGTTGCCATTTCCTTTTCCAGTTCATGAAAGTGAAAAGTGAAAGTGAAGTCGCTCAGTCGTGTCTGACTCTTCGAGACTCCATGGACTGCAGCCCACCAGGCTCCTCCGTCCTTGGGGTTTTCAAGGCAAGAGTACTGGAGTGGGGTGGTAACATGCTAGGCACTAGAAAAACAAAAGCAAAACACCAATGGGCTCTACTTGGCAGAGGCAACACAGTCCACTGGCTAAAGTTCAATGGTACATTACCTTGACCAACAACTGGATCTTGCACAAGCCCCATTTGTGTGCCCTCCCCCCAATATCTGGCACTGCCAACCATGGCACATGGGGTGCCATGGAAAGAAGGATATGCTCATAACCATACAGCTGCAGGAAAGAAATGCAAGAGCAAAAGCCATGTGGGCAACAAACATCAGAGGATCTCTTCTCATTCCTATTATCAGCCTTATTTTAAACAAGAACATGAAGTGGGTTTTGTGAAAGCTGTTCCTCTTTTTTTCCCAAACCACAGAACCAGAAAACTATCCATCATATTGAGCAAAGTGGCTCATCTGTCCTCATGGCAACCAATGACAAAAACAGAACAAATATATATAAAACTTCAAATAGGCATAGAGTAGTAGGAACAAACTTTTAAAAGCAAAAATTGTGTCTGTATTTAACTGTCTTATGGAAAAATTACAAAAATTAGAGTATAAAGGATATGACAGGAATGGATGAAGTAAATAGCCAGAATTATTTTAAAATACTCTTGAATATTATTTTTTAAGGATGGCCCTGAAGCATTGAAGTCTCTTTAAAATGCAGCAATCATATAGACACACTCTGCACAACAGTCTGCATTACTATTATTTCAATAACAAGAAGTGCTTTTCAGAGACTGTTTCTATGTTAACATACTGGGAGGCAAATGGTCATCATAATGTTAAGAACATCACAAGTTAATCTTGGCATTGGCTTTCTTCAGAAGTTTCAAACCACACAAGCCAGTTTGAGTGCAGATGGTATCCTTGTAGGTTTTTTTTTTTTCCCCCAAAGAAAACTTCACCTAACTGTTTTCTCAGATGAATTCATCAATTTCTTATGGTTTGGAGAGATAGCAGAGAATCTGTGAGATGTCTGCTCAGTTTCCATTTTACATAATTGCAAAGAATACTGCAATCTTTACCAACTTAGTTGTAATTACTGACGTGATTTTTGAAATGAACTAGAAGATAACCATCATATTATATAAGTTAACTTTCTGTTGGCACTTTAATGATATTTTATTACAAATTTTTATATTTTGTGTGGTTACTTCCTGTACATAATGTTACTATAATACTCTTCTTAAACTTTTAAAAAATCAAAGTCTAAAGTCACTGATGATCCTTCTCTAAGAGCAAGTGGAAAGGAAACAGTCCATTTGATATCCTAACCCTGCTATTTCTCAGTTGAATGTCACTGAAAAAGTTACTTAACTTCTCTGAAGATTTTTCATCTATAAAGTACAGATGATAGTACTTACCTTAATGGTTAACAGAAAGGAATAATGTAATTTTATAATATCTGTTTTTATCTCTTCAAACAACCTATAGCAACAAAATCCCAGCAATGATTCATATGTTCATTTTCCCAATTACTCTTCTCTGATATGTGTTTTAGTCCTTATATTAAAAAATTAATTTTGCTGCAAGATATTTGGACCCTGAGGAAAATGCTAGAAACAAAATTTATTGTGGTTCTTCCACTGAAATCAGGTTTTAGACTTGTGATATGAGTTTGTGCACTGGTGTGGGAATGGTTAATAGCTGCCAAGAAATACTGCTGGCCTCTAAATATACTATCATTTGCCTTTGTGAATTATCTCCTCGTGTTTGTTGAGAGAACACTGCTTACCTGAAATGCTGCAGTATCATAAAATCATTCCTCAATAATAAATTCTGAGTGAAGGGAGGATATATCAGTCAGACAAGATTCTTGAGCCATGAGGTTTAAATAATCAAGTCAAGTAATCAATGGATTTTATATAGCTCAAAATGGATGAATTCATCTTTCACTTAAATAACCTGAGTAGCTAAAAGCTTCTGGTAATTTTCTCATTATAAAAGTCAGTTGTTTAAAAACAAACTATCTTCTAACACTGATCAAGCATATTCTGTAAATCACAGTTTTGGCACCTTGTTCTCAGAGCCTTATATAAATACTTCCCTTTTTGAAGTAGATTTTGAATTCATAGAATATTCATTTATGTGCCTGGCCACTCCATCAAACAAAAAAGAATCTTGCATGATTAAACAGAATATATTATTCGGGCTCTGTATTTGTATAATAAATCAGGCTTACGCTGTGGGTCATTGAGTGCTAGTTATGACTTCTAACAAGTTGTGCCTTCAACTTTATTCTCAATTTTAAATTAAAACAATTTTCAAGGGATGCATGAAGTTTCACAATTCTGAAATTGCAAATATTTAAGAATACATGGACTATTTTTACATGAACATTGCAGCAACATGATGTTGAAGCAAATAATTCTATCAGTCAGAGAATTTGGGACCTGACCAATTACGAGCCTGACACTGATAAACTTATTCTGAGACTGAATACTATATTATGATATTATAGATACAAACTTCTCTCACAGTCTAGATTCAAGCATCAGTAATGAAAGGTCTCTGATTATATCACTTTTTTCACTCTATTCCTTGTTTAGGTAATCAGATACTGATTCTAGCATCCTCAGTGGAGGTATATAACAAGATATTTAGACTCAAGTCACAAAAACACTCACCATTAAATGTTTAAATTACTAAAAATTAAAATTGAAAATAACACTGATCCAAATTTGAACTTCATTCTGTTTCAAATTAATCATTAAATTCAAAATATAGTAAAAAACATTATCCAGGGCCTCTGTGACAATATTACAACTGAAATTTATTCTACATATCAATTCTGGTACACAGTGGAAAAACATTTTGAACGCAAAATATATAAACTAATAATAGTGTACCTAGATCAGTGGGTGCTTCCAAGTTAGAAGCTAAATTAAAACTTTTTTCAAGGTTTCAGATTTATCTGATCATGTCTGAAAATGAGTAAAGGAGGTCCTCCGGAAGCCTTTTGAGAAATAACTTATTTTAAGAGAAAAGAGAGTTGAGGAGAACTAGGTTGGTCCAAGAAAAACAGAATGATAGTGAGGAGGAAGAGAAATCTTGCGTAGTGAAGAGTATTGCCCAGTTTTCATAAATTTATATCTGACAGTTGAGTAGACTGGTTAGGATTCTTAAAATCAGCAAAAAATAAATAAATAAAAGAACCATGTTACTGAACTTTGTGAAAACATTGAGGAAATGAGGTAGTTTTATTTTGTAAACTGGATAACAGAATAAGTCAAAAGTAGCAGGGTGAGGGACTTCCCTGGAGGTCCAGTGGTTAAGACTTTGCCTTCCAAGGCAGGGGTAAGAGTTTGATCCCTGGTTGGGGAGCTATGAGCCCACATGTCTTGTGTCCAAAAAGCAAAAAGCATAAAAGAGAAACAATAACAAATTCAACAAAGACTTTAAAAATGGTCCATATCAAAAAAAAAATCTTTAAGAAAAAAAGTAGTGAGGTGAAGTATCATCTCTCTCTTAGTCGTATGCATTAGAGGATGTGGACTATGGAAGTTAGTGCAAGCAACAATATGGACTAGAAAAAGGAGATGACATAGGATGTCAGCCAGTGCCTGATGGCCTCAACAGAATATAGTGAACTTTGAAAACTACTTTAAATTGTATTGGGCTGCTCCAGTGGTTCAGACAGTAAAGAATACGCCTGCAAGGTGGGAGACCTGGGTTCAATCCCTGGGTTGGGAAGATCCCATAGAGGAGGGCATGGCAACCCACTCCAGTATTCTTACCTGGAGAATTCCATGGACAGAGGAGCCTGGTGAGATAGAGTCCATGCAAAGAGTTGGACATGACTGAGCAACTAACACTTAGATTGAATGACATTTTCATAACTTTTTTCCTGATTTTATAAATAACATATAAACTGTGGAGGAAAAAGTAGAAAAGGCACAAATTAAGGCAGACGTAATTTAATTGTGACCTTATCAAAATCAGGAAGAATTAGGGGAAAATGGAATTCTTACAGGTGAACACAACAAACAATAACCACAGCAAAATTCTGTCACTGTTATTATGATCCCTTGTTTACTCCTAACTGGGATAGTCTTGTTACTGTTATATGTTGATAATGGCATGCTAAAGGTACCCTATGTTTTATGATTTATTCCTTAAATAGTCAGGTTTTCCTGTCATCTTTACATTTGCAAATCAGGGCAACTACATTCCTAGAAATATGAAGTCACAAGGCCTCAGATGTTCTTCCCCTGGTTGTGTGCTAATGACTCTAGGCTTACTTTCTTTTTCCTTGAATTTCTTTAATGCACACTATAGCAGTCTACTTCTTCCAGAAGAAATCAACACAGTGATTAATACTGACCTTTGGGATATAATTTCATGTCATTAGCAGAGTGAAACCAACAGCGGTAACAAAATGATACATATTTTAAGCTTCTCTGCCTAGCCCTATTTATGCAATTTTTAACATGCCATTACAACAGTTTTGTCATTTTTCTCAGAAAAATGGAAGGTGTAGGATGATACTAACTCCATTTATTATTGCTTTAGCAACAATGTTCAGATAGAACCCCACAAAACGGTGTCATGACAGTGGAACACAACTGAGTTTGGTGCTGTGGTTGAAAGAATAATCAATTCTTGTAATCAATTATAAGACATTATAAAAGAAAGTGTCCTCAATTCAAATATTTTATAAATAAAATTAAGAGATCTGACTTGACCATTTTGATTCTGAGTGCTTCAGCTTCACATTCCTAATCAGTTTCTGAACATTTGAATCCCCACAATTTATATATTCTTTGATACATGACAGAGGTTCAAGAAGTGTATGTTGAATAAATGAATAGGTCTGCAAATATCTACTTTCATCAGACTTACTAGTCTTTGTAAGATAGCCTGTGGGTGATAGAGTCAGATTACTGGAAGTCATTATAGGACGGCTCTGCTGTCAACATCAATCACGTGGGATCTGTCCAGTCAGTTTTCCTGTTCATTTTGTGCCTCTCTGTCCAACTCTCATGATCAGTCGTTGTTCTTAGCATCTCACTCGGCTGCTCAAAGCCCTTCATTCCCTACTTAAATACCTGTGAATTTCAATTTTTTATCCTGACTTTCAAAGATTTCCATGATCTGTGGCCTATGAACCCCAATGCCCACCATTCTCTTTTCCATGACTTTATCCTTTCCTTGCTTTGGTGCTCATGCCTTACTCATCCTATGACCTTTCAACAATCATTATTCTCCATCCATTCCATGGATGACATAAAGATGGATTTATGTCATCCATCTTTCCACGCTGCAGATATTCTTTGCTCCCTTCTGTCTATCCAAATACCATTCAGCCTTCAATACTTAGACTCCGGTAATCTGTGAAGTGTTTTCAAACTATTCATCTCACTTATTTCTCTTTCATTCACTGATAACTTACTCTGTGCAGAGATACAAAGTTGCCATCTGCCAGGGATGCAAATATTAGGAGAATGAAGGTCCAGCTTCTAAAACTCCTATATTCTAGTGGAAGGATCAACATATAAACAAACAATTAACAATGTAGACAACCCAAATCTTTTGACTCAAAACTCTTAGAGCTTTTTTAGTACTAAGAAGACTGTAAACTCCCTGCTGTTTTGTTTTGTAACATATATGCATAACTTAACACAGAGCCATAGAGTAAATATGTGTGGAAGAAATGGCTGAATGAGTGGAATAAACTAAATAAACATTGCCATGTTTTTTCAGAATGCTAAGTATCATGTGTTTGTTCATTTAAATTTTAATATTTTAGTTTTTTTGAATTCCTTTTCAAGCCCGTCCACAGAATTGAACACAGAGCTAAATTTCATTCTTTGATTGTAAAACAAATGGTTAAATCTTATAAGTTTAGTGGCCCCTCAGCTTTGTGTGTCCCCTAAATGCAGATGTATTCTCATTTTACCCAGTAAATGAATTCATGTTTCTAATCCATATACTTCCAAGGACCTTAATTTTTATGAAAAATGCATAATTTCACTATCAGTATAAAATAATTAAAGAACTTGTTTTACAAAGAGATACTGCATTATGGAAGCTTGTACCCTAGAACAGGCTCCCAGATAGATGTAAGGAGAGAACACACATTTCCTCTACTTACTTTCATTCAATATTGATTTCTCTTTGATTTTTGGTTTGACTAAGATGATTGAGAACTGTGAATAGACCTCACTTCACTTGATTCCAGCCATTGCTTTACCATAAACTTGGGAAATGGCCTTAACAAGTCATGTAATCATTCACAATCTCTAATTCTTCCCTTTGACTCATTATATCTATCTTGTTGAATTCGATGAAAATCATATGTCATTTTTTTAATATGGTAATAAGTGCACAGCGCTTGGCACATAGTAGTCATTTATTAAGAAAAAAGTAATTTTAAAAACCAAATTATACTTTTTACATCTATAATTTTGTTTTTAATTCTCTAGTAACTTAGTTTCTCTTCTTAATCATGTCTTCCCAAATCCTCTCTAAGAGCTCAGAGAATAAGAAAAAGAACAAATTATTTCTTTATTACTTTTGCTGTGCAGATTTCCAATGACAGTTGCTGAGTCACGTCCAACTCTTTGTGACCCCATGGACTAGACAGTCCATGGAATTCTTCTGGCCAGAATACTGGAGTGAGTAGCCTTTCCCTTCTCCAGGGAATCTTCCCAACCCATGGAATGAACTCAGCTCTCTTGCATTGCATGCAGATTCTTTACCAGCTGAGCCACCAGGAAGCCCAAGAACACTAGAGCGGGTAACCTATCTCTTCTCCAGCAGATCCTCCCAACCCAGGAATTGAACCAGAGTACCTGTGTTGAAGGTGGATTCTTTACCAACTGAGCTATCAGGGAAGACCAAATGCCCACTAATTAATACTAAATATATATTAAGCTTTTGACTATGTGGATCACAATAAACTGTCAAAAATTCTTCAAGAGATGGGAATACCAGACCATCTGACGTGTCTCTTGAGAAACCTGTATGCAGGTCAGGAAGCAACAGTTAGAACTAGACATGGAACAACAGATTGGTTCNTTCTTCTGTGTATTCTTGCCATGTCTTCTTAATATCTTCTTCTGTTAGGTCCATAATGTTTCTGTCCTTTTTTGAGCTCATCTTTGCAGGAAATGTTCCATTTGTATCTCTCACTTTCTTGAAGAGATCTTTAGTCTTTCCCATTCTGTTGTTTTCCTCTATTTCTTTGTATTGATCACTGAGGGAGACTTTATCTCTCCTTGCTACTCTTTGGAACTCTGCATTCAGATGGATATATCTTCCATCTTCTCCTTTGCCTTTAGCTTCCCTTCTTTTCTCAGCTATTTGCAAGGCCTTCTCAGATAACCATTCTCAGTTCTTCAGGGACTCTATCAGATCTAATCCCTTGAGGATATGGTGCAGGCTATATAAATATTAGCTGTATTGCTATCTCTTATCTAGATTTTAAAGAGTATTCACAGGCTAACTTTGTCCTGCAACCATCATGTTTTGCTCAGTCTGACACTGTTGCTACACATAACACTTTTTAGTTTGTTGCCAACATTAAAAGGAGGATATTTTGCATTATTCAGATTTCTGACTTTTCCTGGTAAAAAATCAAAAGCTTGGTTAACCCTGAAACTTTTGTTTGCTGAAGGAGGAAAATCAGCTGGAAGCAAGCAGTGCCTGCCCACGCTGACAGGGTATGTGTTCTCTGATGTTTCAGGGGCCACAGTTGCTTGCTGCCTCCCTGAGGACATGTCATCCATCACATCACATCTTGTCTGAGACACTCATCCAAACTATCTAGATAGTACATGGAGGCACTGGTTTTAAGACTCTGACATTTTAAAATAATAACAACTCATGAATACATCACTGATGATCACCTATAGGAAAATAACACAGCCTACATGTGAATGTTACTGTTGCAATAAATATAACCTTGATTGTCTCTAGCCAATGATTATTGACTACACACTATCTACCATGACCTGTCATAGCCACTTGATATAAATTAATCTTACTACTTATGAGAAACTTGCAAGGTAGGTATTTGTCATTGTTGTTGTGCAGTTGCTAAGCCATGTCTGATGCTTTGAGACCCCATGGANATATAACCTTGATTGTCTCTAGCCAATGATTATTGACTACACACTATCTACCATGACCTGTCATAGCCACTTGATATAAATTAATCTTACTACTTATGAGAAACTTGCAAGGTAGGTATTTGTCATTGTTGTTGTGCAGTTGCTAAGCCATGTCTGATGCTTTGAGACCCCATGGACCACAGCACTCCAGGCTTCCCTGTCTGTCCTTCACTGTCTCCCCGAGTTTGCCATATTCATGTCCAAAAGTAGGTATTATTAATTCCTTATTTTACAAGTAAGAGAATGGAAACTCGGTGAAATATAGCCACTCGCCCAAGACCACTCAAGGTATCAGCACAGGACTATCTGGCCCCAAACCNAGCACTCCAGGCTTCCCTGTCTGTCCTTCACTGTCTCCCAGAGTTTGCCATATTCATGTCCAAAAGTAGGTATTATTAATTCCTTATTTTACAAGTAAGAAAATGGAAGCTCGGTGAAATATAGCCACTCGCCCAAGACCACTCAAGGTATCAGCACAGGACTATCTGGCCCCAAACCCAGTGCTTTTCCACCACATCGATGTGTCTTCCTCTTGTCAATCTTTCTAGCTCCTCTTATACAGTATTTATCCATGTACCAAGGAAGACTGAAAGAGGGAGATTTTAGTTTTAATGTGCATATGATGAATTGAAGCATAGGCAGACCCCAAAGGAAAAAAAGTGACATAGATGAAGAAGCATTGTCCTGGGACAGATGCAGACACTGTTTCTCTATTAGGAATACTATGAAAATTAATTCAGAAAAAGAAGTGCTAGAGCTTCTTCCAACTGAATCCTCTGAAGTGAGACAAAAAGCTTTAAAGATATGATTTTCCAGCTGCTGATGCTAAGTCATACTTTAGAATATGTAGATATATAAAACATTTCTATTTGGAAAGCATAACAACCCTTTTCTAATGAAGCAGAAAAACAATGCATTTTCACTGACATTACAAACTGGGAAGAGTAGTTCAAGCAAGAGAAAATCCGATGTTTGTGTATACATATCAGTTCAATCACTCAGTTGTGTTCGACTCTTTGCAACCCCATGGACCACAGCGTGCCAAGCTTCCCTTTCCGTCACCAACTCCCGGAGCTTACTCAAACTTATGTTCATTGACTCAGTGTTGCAATCTAACCATCTCATCCTCTGTTGTCCCCTTCTCCTCCTGCTTTCAATCTTTCCCAACATCAGGGTCTTTTCCAATGAGTCAGTTCTTCACATCAGGTGGCCAAAGTATTGGAGCTTCAGCTTCAGCATCAGTCCTTCCAATGAATATTCAGGACTGATTTCCTTTAGGATGGACTGGTTGGATCTCCTTGCAGTCCAAGGGACTCTCAAGAGTCTTCTCCAACACCACAGTTCAAAAGCATCTATTCTTCAGCACTCAGCTTTCTTTATAGTCCAACTCTCACATCTATACATGACTACTGGAAAAGCCATAACTTTGACTAGATGGACCTTTGTTGGCAAAGTAATGACTCTGCTTTTTATATATGAGAGAGAATTAAGTACTCATTATTCATTTTCATTAGGCTATACAAACATTTTCATAATTTTACTAAGAATAATTTGAAGTTGCTTGTTAAATATTGTTTATTGTTTCATTGATAAGGATGGAGCTCAAATGATTATTGTTTTCCTGGATCGTTTGTATTATTACTAGCAATTAGGTTTTTTGATCTGTTGGAGTTTTTGCAAGCTTTTTTCTATATTCTGTGGGGGCTTCCCTGGTAGCTCAGCTGATAAAGAATCCACCTACAATGCAGGAGACCCCAGTTTGATTCCTGGCTCAGCAATATCTGCTGGAGAATGATAGGCTACCCATTCCAGTATTCTTGGGCTTCCCTGGTGACTTAGCTGGTAAAGAATCTGCCTGTAACGCAGGAGACCTGGGTTTGGAAGATCCCCTGGAGAAGGGAATGGCTACCCACTCCAGTATTCTGGCCTGGAGAATTCCATAGACTGTATAGCTCATGGGGTCGAAAAGAGTCGGACACAACCCAGCGACTTTCACTCACTCTGATTTCCCAAGAAGCAAAGTACTCAATGCAATGTTTCAGTTTCAGAATAAATTACTTAAAATGCCCTGAAAGTTTGTCTTTTCTCCTTCTCTCTCTAGAAAACATAGGAAAGCAAGGTATAAATTGCCACAGTGATAGTCTGGCAGCTCTGGTATCCACTGCTTGGTCATCAAATCATATTTATACTGGGCTAATTAATATTTTTCAAATGCAATAGTAACTGCAGGTGAGCTAATAAATGCTTAGGAGAAAAGAAAGAAACAAAATACCACTGAAATATTGCAGAGAAATCACTTACAGACCAATTCCTCCATGCTCCCAAAATAATTAACTCCAGAGAGTTCATGAACTATCAAATATTGATAGGCATTCCACCATGGCAGTTCCTAAATAGATTCACTAAAACTGTTTATAAACAAATGACCTGCTGCTTCAGAAAAGAGGTAAAGTATATCTCAAAATTCTTTGCATTTGTCTCAATTGCTATGCTTACTATGTTCCAAGCATGAATAAATAGTGTTGGAGGGAGGGGTGTGAGTACATGATCCTAATAAGTCTCACAGAAGAAAAACCCCTAATCTCCATTTAAATTACAGTGGGAGTTGTCAGCCATAAGCACAACAAACAAATGACCAAGCTCTGGGTTCTATTGGAGTTCACCTTAACCTTACTCAGAATTGGCCTACTCATTCTGTAGTAATTGAAAATGCCACAAAAATAATGCCTTTCTTACTACAGTGTAGAATTAAGCAATTACTATAAATAAATAATAATCAAGTTAAACTATTTTAACAGTAAACTGTCACTATGCGGTTTTTAATCTATATGTACAAAATAATTTATCATGTATATAGCACCTACTCTCTTGACTATGCCAACACATTCATCTGGCTTTCTGTCTCCTGCAAGTTCTCAATCATCTTTACTCGAGCAAACAGTCACATTCTAAGAGAAGCAAATATCCTAATATATTCATGCTATTATTGTTCCTTGGAAAAGATCCAGAGCTTCAATAAGGCAGTGATTGGAAATGCACAAAGTATTTTAATATCCTAATTATTTTGATTTAACTTCCTCTAATAGTTTAAATTGATACTGAATTTATTTAGACCCCATTAGAGTTTTGTTTTTTTTTTAAACAGACTATAAATGCAGACTGAACTTAATCTCAAGACAAAATTAATTATTCATGCTTCAAATTGCTGATACACTTTTCCAAAAACCTGCCACCCTCTTCTACACTCAGCCTTTAATTTTAATTTCCTTTTCCATTTTAGGAAAGTAATTATTGGCAATGTATATGCCATCCTGAAGAGCAGTGAGGCCTTCTTCTCACTGATCTGAACATAAAACAGGCTCTCAGAGCTGCAAGGANACTGAGCGACTTCACTTTCACTTTTAACTTTCATGCATTGGAGATGGAAATGACAACCCACTCCAATGTTCTTGCCTGGAGAATCCCAGGGACGGGGGAGCCTGGTGGGCTGCCGTCTATGGGGTCTCACAGAGTGGGACACAACTGAAGCGACTTAGCAGCAGCAGCATCTGCGTATATGAGGTTACTGATATTTCTCCTAGCAATCTTGATTCCAGTTTGTGCTTCATCCAGCTTGGCATTTTACATGATGTGCTCTGCATATAAGTTAAATAAGCAGGGTAACAATATACAGTCTTGAAGTATTCGTTTCCTGATTTGGAACCAGTCTGTTGTTCCATGTCCAGTTCTAACTGTTGCTTCTTGACCTGCATACAGATTTCTCAGGAGGCAGGTCAGGTGGTCTGGTATTCCCATCTCCTGAAGAATGTCCCACAGTTTGTTGTGATCCACACAGTCAAAGCCTTTGTTGTAGTCAATAAAGCAAAAGTAGATGTTTTTCTGGAACTCTTGCTTTTTCAGTGATCCAACAGATGCTGGGGATTTGATCTCTGGTTCCTCTCCCTTTTTTTAAACCCAGCTTGAACATTTGGAAGCTCATGGTTCACATATTGTTGAAGCCTGACTTAGAGAATTTTGAGCATGACTTTACTGTCATGTGAGATGAGTGCAGCTGTGCGGTACTTTGAACATTCGTTGTCACTGCCTTTTTGGGGGATTGGAACCCATTTCTTTGGGATTGGGACCTATCAGCATGGTAATTGTAGTTATAAGATCCCAATGGGTGTGATCTGGGCATAATTTACAGACTTCTTGAACCATGGGGTTTTCTGCCCCTGATTCATATTCCCTGCTAGCCATCTGCCCTTCTCTCTCATCCTTATCTACTCCAGTCTCAGTCTTTGGTTCACTGTCATGCCTTCCATGAAGCCTACCTTCGTCAGAATTTGGCTGTTAATTAAAGTCCCTAGAGTTAACACTTGGATCCAATAATTCACAGCTGTGTGAGTTTGGGCTTGTTAGTTAAAACTTACCAAGGTTTAGTATTCTTATCCTTACAAGGGGAAATATAGAGTACACTGTTAGAATTTCAATAAGCACATATATGTGCTTGACGTGTAATAAGTGAATAAGAAATGTCAATTAGTGCTGCAATTCGTCATAATAAACTCTTCACTATATGGAAATTATACAACAATTTTTTAAACCTAGGCCTCTCATTTGGTTCTTTCGCATTAGCTTTTTCTATTTGTTATAGCTCCTCTTTCAGAATATTTTAGGTGAGGCTTTCTACTTCCATTTATGGGATAGGAATATATCAGCAATTTATTTTTACATTCTCCATAGCATCTAGTAGAGTGCACATTGATATAAAGGCAGTCAATATTATGCGTTGTGTAAATAAATGAATAAACAGGTGACTTCCGTGATTCCTGGGGTGCGGCCTCTGGCTAAGCTTCCTCTGAATGCTTCACTTGTTAGGTCTTCTGCCCTCAGGAGAGCCTGATATTTGCATTATTTCTCAGCCTGTGGACGGCTCCTTCCCTTTTTATATTCTGCTGCGCACACCAGGCAGCCGGTATTCAGCCCTCACTCCACTGTGGCCCATTAAGAAAGGACGATCTCACACTGGCGGTGCTGAAGGCAGTTAGACTCAGGGCACAGAAGCAGAACAGGAGTTTGGAAATTTGGTTGACTGACAAGAAAACACATTAAAATTTCAAGAGTAGCTTTCAAGCCAAGTGCACTCACCAAACATTCAAGATATTCGTTCTAGAGGGAAAAAAAAGCAGAGTCTTTTCTGGAATACAGACCCTACCCCTGCAATATGAGTCAGAGGTCTGTCATGGCACATATCCTGACCTCAGAGGGAAAGCAGGAAGAATCAGAATTCCTATTATTCAGGGCCTATGTGAACTTGGGGAAGCGACTTTTCTGTTGCTCTTGTGCAAAGGTCAACCGATGCCCCCCCAACAAGATTCTTTCAAAATGTGTAGTTATACGAATATAAAATGAATAATGTAATATATATGATATTGCCAGACCTGGGTTCGATCCCTGGGTCAGAAAGATCCCCTGGAGAAGGAAATACTTCAGTATTCTCACCTAGAGAATCCCATGGACAGAGGAACCTGGTGGGCTAAAGTCCATGCGGTCACTA
Organism: Neotragus moschatus; assembly: GCA_006410615.1. NCBI lineage: Eukaryota > Metazoa > Chordata > Mammalia > Artiodactyla > Bovidae > Neotragus > Neotragus moschatus. The sequence goes on along the minus strand of SJYA01003019.1, from coordinate 965,317 downwards.
AGAGTCAGACATGACTGAGCAACTAACACTTTTAGAAAAACAAAAGACTCATTTCAATGGTTCAGATTCACACATTTCAGTCCAGATTTGACATTATAATCTGACTTGCTTTGAAGTCAAAATGTGGGGAACAGAGGAAGAGAAATGACACAGATCAACCCATTTCAGAATAATGCTCAACATAAACAAAAGCAAAAGTTAACTTGTTTCTTGATTTTTTTAAAAAGCTTAAAAAAAACCAAAACTCAGAAATGTTTTGTCATGCTGTTCTTAAAGGATTTTGGATACAGGAGGTTATGAAGATAGGCAGATTTTTTAAAAGTCTTTTCTGTCCTAAGAAATGGGAATTCAAACATTAGGGATCTGAGTTTAAGCAGTTCCTATTGTTTAAAATCTGGGACCTTAAAATCCTTCATATGACATGCAAATTAGGAACAATCTAACGATTTCCTAGAGTCAGCCCAGGCCCTTTAGAGATCTATCAAGGTCCCCACCCTCTTCAACCCACACACAGATCCAGGACCCATTTCTCCCAGAGAAGATGTCATAGAGGAGAGGGAAGAGAGGAGAAGAGGGTGGTGGAGGAAGCTGCTTGGCATTTGTAACTATTTCCCAACAACCTGCAAATGTTCCAAGTTCCCTGGCAGCATGCTACACATCAAATTAAATCTGAAGTGCTAATTTGGCACAATTTTTTATTCATAACATCAATTCTTAACATTAATTTTGACATGTCCTTTTTTTTTTTTTTTAATATTTCCAAATGAAACTGAAACTTTCCTTGGCAAAAGGAGTATAGGCTGAGAAATAAAATGAGGCCCCCGCTTCTGGCTATAGTGGAGCTGAGTTCCCTGCCCACCCCAACCCCTTCAGGGAGGTGAGCACTGTTTCCTTATTAGGCCTTCTTGCTTCAGCTCTCTGCTGGTGACCCCAGAGAGCTGATAAATGGCACTTATTTCCTACTCATAACCTAGTTTGTAAGCTCATAAATCACCCCCAAACACCCTGAAACCCATTTCCTCGGCTCTTCTCTTGATAAACAAGAGTTTGCTACCTGTGATCAGCTCGGAGATCTGGGCTGCTCTCCTCGAGCCCATTAGGTTCAGGTATAAATCATTTCAATCATTAAAATATCTGCCGGCTGGAAGGTTTATTACTGGAAGTGTATGTGTGCCTGTCTGTGGTCATGACCAGTGCCTGAAGGTTGTGTTTGTTAGGAGGGGGGAGGATGGGCGGTCCAGAGAGTGGCTAAGTAATGGACCGTGCTGTGCTCAGGTGTATCTGACTCTTTGTGACCCCTTGGACGGTAGCCCGCCAGGCTTTTCTGTCCATGGGATTCTCCGTATCTGACTCTTTGTGACCCCTTGGACGGTAGCCCGCCAGGCTTTTCTGTCCATGGGATTCTCCAGGCAAGGATACTGGAGTGGGTTGCCATTTCCTCCCCCAGGGGATCTTCCCAACCCAGGGATCGAACCCACGTCTCTTGTGTCTCCTGCGTTGGCAGGCAGATTTCCCACCACTGAGCCACCTGGGGAGCCTGGCTATGTAATACCACACTAGAAATCAGAGTGCTTCATTGTTGTTCAGTGGCTAAGTTGTGTCTGACTCTTTGTGACCCCATGGACTTCAATGCATCAGCCTTCCCTGTCCACTGTACATTTGAAACTAGTTTCTCCTACTCACAAAGTCCAAGCATTTCCATACCACCTTGATGACTTTTGCCATATCTATGTTCTCCATATGTTAATTAAAAATTTTACTTACATCTTTATTTTCCAACTCGGTTTCTATTTCAAACCTAGTCTTTAAAAATATCTGTGAAATTATAGGATGTATGTTCTACTTATGTATTTTATAATACCTACTAAAATAAACACAGAAAAATGACATGTTTAAAAAGTGATCTATGTAACATCTAAAATTGTGCATTTATCATTGATAAACTGTATACTGCATCAAGAAGGAAAACTGCCCTAGAAGATTCACCACCAGTGATATTAAAAGTCAGAGGACTAGTATGACAAAGCTAAGTTCCTGATGAGAACGTTTTTGCCTATAATGTTTCTAAGACTGAATGAAGCACCGCTGGGGAAATGCTACAGAATTCAGACTTGCAAGAGGCCGCCAGTCACTTAAAATCCAGCTGTGTAATACAGTAATACAGTAGACAACTGTATTCCTCATTACTTATTACAAGTAATAAGCACAGTAATACAGGAGACAACTGTATCCAAGCAGGAGGACCCTGAGGCCTCCGCAGAACTGGCCCTCACCTGCGCCTTATCCCTGCCCTTTGTGTGTAGAAAAACTTCAGTCAAAGAAAACATCTAATCAGAGAAGGGAAGAAATGCAGAAAGAAAAGAAAACTGTCAAGCAAGATAAACTAAAAATAATTTAGCCATTAAACAAAATCAACCACCTTTAGTACTTCTTCAAAGCACAGACGGTAAAGAATCTGCCTACAATGCGGGAGACTCAGGTTGGATACCTGGGTCAGGGAGATCCCCTGGAGGAGGAAATGGTAACCCATTGTCTCCAGTCCATGAGGTCACAAAGAGTCGGACACAACTGAAGCACACAAGCAAAGGCTATAGATAATATTCTGAGCCATATCCTTTGAGCTATTTTGCAGATACTGAAACCCCCACCAGGTGGAAGAAGTTAACTGTATGCTCCTCACAAGCATGTAGACCCCAGATGGCTTAGAACCAGAAGGTTGATGGTGCTGGTTTTTAATCACTTCACCACCAAACAATCAGAAGAATGTCCATGAGCTGATCACGCCCTGCTGCGTGAACACTGTAAGATTCCTCAGTACCTGCTCCAGGGTGGGACACATAGTCTTGAGGGCATTAGCCTGCTGTGGTCCTCTTTGCCTGGCAAAGCAATAAAGCTATTTCTTTCTACTTCACCCCAAAATCTATCCCCCAGATTTCATCTGGCACCAGCGCACAGAGGCTGAATTTTGGCAATACAACTAGTGTATATTAGTTAACTGGAAAGAAAATGTTTTACAATTGAAAAGGCAATATACCAACACAGAGCAAAGTTATCAATGAAAGGTTTTACAGTACTTTATTGAGAGAATTGATCTCAATGGAAGTGAGAAACCTAAAGTTATCAACAGTGTTGTAAATAAAGCTTGGACCTAAACTGGGTTGTTATGGACTTCCTAAGGCACACAATATTGCCTTCATTTCATTAACTGTAAATCTTTCACTTAGATTTTTCATGGTGGATCAGGTTTGACCTACTGGCACAGACCTTGTTCAGAGTCAAATCTACAGTAGATAGGGTCAAGGCTTAACCTAATACTTAGATATCATGCATTGGGTACTCTGACTCTCTAGGTCTCTAAGAGCTCTTGAACTCTAGCCATTTACCTGCTATTGTTCTGACCTTGGAGAGAGATCAAAGTCCTAGGCAGGGTGGTTAAGTAGCTTAACCAGGCTCCATCAGTCTGTATCATAACCAGCCCTATGTATATGGGAGCTCTATGCCTCAAGCAGAGCAGAGAGAGAATGGATGGCTCAGTTCAACTCAGCTTTAATCCTGGGAAAAGTCAGCGCTATTGCTCTGGAGTCAGAGAGGATACAGAAACACCTCATTTTTGTAAGTCCTAGAGGACTAGATGCTAAGTTGCTTCACTTGTGTCTGACCATTTGCGACTTTATGGACTGTAGAGTCCTGTGTCCAGGGGATTCTCCAGGCGAGAATACTGGAATGGGTTGCCACGTAGGTCATGTGATAAATTTTACTTCAAATATAGTCTGTTAATATATTGTTCCCAATTTTACAATTGTTTATGGTGGTTCTTTATGCTGTATTATGGCCAGGAATAGAAGACAGCCCCTTCAGCTACCACACGTTTTTTCTTTTCTTTCTGGCTGTACAGTTTGTGGGATCTTAGATCCCTGACCAAGGACCGAACCTGGGTCTTGGCAGTGAAAGCACCAAGTTCTAACTACTGGAATGCCATGGAATTCCCTGTAGTTTAAATTTTGGAAAGGAATACTATGCTTGANCTTTCTGGCTGTACAGTTTGTGGGATCTTAGATCCCTGACCAAGGACCGAACCTGGGTCTTGGCAGTGAAAGCACCAAGTTCTAACTACTGGAATGCCATGGAATTCCCTGTAGTTTAAATTTTGGAAAGGAATACTATGCTTGACTATGTTTATGAGAGACCGAATTTTCAACAAAGTATCTAGATCTCATATAAAACACAGAATTTTGTGTTTGTGTCATGTCAAATAGACAATGAACCATAGTTTTCATCTTTCCCAAAGCCACACAGAAATTTCATCCTTTTATCCTTTACCATCTTTCTATGGTGTCTGATGACCTTTAACAAAATTCTTTTGTTTTATTAACAGCTTATATTTGAATATCTGTAGTAGTATGGAACTCTGTTTTCCCCAAAGAATTTTATCCCATAAGACAGTTCTGTTACCACAAGCCTCCTTATGTTGGCCTAAATTCTTTCTTCTTGTACTTTCCAAGAGCTGACTCTTATGCCAGCCACTGAAATAATCCAAAATTTATTTTTTTAATCAATCATATCCCACCTGCTTCCAAATGATCTTTGAAGCAGTCTGTTCAGAAGACACGTATTGCAAGTATGCATAAGAGTAACTCTCAAGTTTCTGCTACTGCTGCTAAGTCGCTTCAGTTCCCTAGAAACACCCAGTCTGAATTAGGCATTCCTGATCCCTCAATTATTTCTCATATGATTAGGGATTAGTTCCCTTATAAGAAAAGATACCAGGAAGTAAAATGNCCTAGGCAGGGTGGTTAAGTAGCTTAACCAGGCTCCATCAGTCTGTATCATAACCAGCCCTATGTATATGAGAGCTCTATGCCTCAAGCAGAGCAGAGAGACAATGGATGGCTCAGTTCAACTCAGCTTTAATCCTGGGAAAAGTCAGTGCTATTGCTCTGGAGTCAGAGAGGATACAGAAAAACCTCATTTTTGTAAGTCCTAGAGGACTAGTCACTTGTGTCTGACCGTTTGCGACTTAATGGACTGTAGACTCTGTGTCCAGGGGATTCTCCAGGCAAGAATACTGGAGTGGGTTGCCACGTAGGTCATATGATAAATTTTACTTCAAATATAGTCTGTTAATATATTGTTCCCAATTTTACAATTGTTTATGGTAGTTCTTTATGCTGTATTATGGCCAGGAATAGAAGACAGCCCCTTCAACTACCACACGTTTTTTCTTTTTTTTCTGGCTGTACAGTTTGTGGGATCTTAGATCCCTGACCAAGGACCAAACCTGGGTCTTGGCAGTGAAAGCACCAAGTCCTAACTACTGGAATGCCATGGAATTCCCTGTAGTTTAAATTTTGGAAAGGAATACTATGCTTGACTATGTTTATGAGGGACTGAATTTTCAACAGAGTATCTAGATCTCATATAAAACACAGAATTTTGTGTTTGTGTCATGTCAAATAGACAATGAACCATAGTTTTCATCTTTCCCAAAGCCACACAGAAATTTCATCCTTTTATCCTTTACCATCTTTCTATGGTGTCTGATGATCTTTAACAAAATTCTTTTGTTTTATTAACAGCTTATATTTGAATATCTGTAGTAGTATGGAACTCTGTCTTCCCCAAAGAATTTTATCCCATAAGACAGTTCTGTTACAACAAGCCTCCTTATGTTGGCCTAAATTCTTTCTTCTTGTACTTTCCAAGAGCTGACTCTTATGCCAGCCACTTAAATAATCCAAAATTTATTTTTTTTAATCAATCATATCCCACCTGCAGAAGACAAGCATGGCAAATATGCATAAGAGTAACTCTCAAGTTTCTGCTGCTGCTGCTAAGTCGCTTCAGTTCCCTAGAAACACCCTAGTCTGAATTAAGCATCCCTGGTCCCTCAATTATTTCTCATATGATTAGGGATTAGTTCCCTTATAAGAAAAGATACCAGGAAGTAAAATGGTGGTTTCCAGAGGCTTTAGAAAGGGAGAAGAGGGGGTGTTGTTTCATGGTTGTAGAATTTCAGTTTTGCAAGATGAAAATGTTCTTGAAAACTGCTATACTGCTCAACTGTACACATAAAAATACTTAAGATGATAAATATTATATGCTTTTCACACACAAAAAAATAACAATAGATACATGTAACAAAGACTATTGAAACAGTAAGGAAAAATGGAGGTCTCTTTCTGATCTCATAACAATGTTTTCATTCTGTTGGCTTCAATGCTAGATCTTCTCATCAGTGAATATATCAAACCAAACCTTGTTTCATAGCTCTGTTAAGTGGGAGACAGGGGAAGGGATTAGGACTATGGTAGGGGCTCCAAAAATGAAGCAGTAATTTAGCCATCAGTCTGAGACAACTTGGCTTGCAGAACCTAACTGCAAACTCTAATGTTGCTACTACAGTGGCCAGGGATTTGGAGATTTTTTTATGTTGGATTAAAATCAAAACCTTGACTTGAACTTGAAAGTGTACAATCTGCAGTGCAGGCCGGCAGGCTGGAGATCTAGGAAGGCTGGTGATTCAGTTCTAGTCTGAAAGAGGGCAGCTTGGAGACCCAGGAAACCTGATGAGGTACTTTCTCTCCAAAAGCAGTCTGCTGGAGAAGTTTCTCCTGCCCAAGTCTTTTTTTTCCCCCTTGTGTTTTATTTTTCCCCCTAATGTTTTATACAATTTTTAAAGGTTACTTTACATTCAAAGTTATTACAAAATATTGGGTAGATTCCTTGTATTGCACAATACATCCCCGAGCCTATCTTATACCCAAAATTTGTGTCTCCCACTCCTACCTTTATTGTTCCCCTGCAACTAGTAACCACTAATTTGCTCTCTGTATATTAATCTGCTTCTTTTTCTTTTTATTCACTAGTTTGTTCCATTTTTTAGATTTCACATATAAGTGATATCATACAGTATTTTATTTCTCTAACTTTTTATACCCAACATAATGCCTTCCAAGTCCATCCATATTACTGAAATGGCAACATTTCATTCTTTTTTATGGCTGAGTGGTATTTCATCGTGTGTGTGTGTGTGTGTGTGTGTGTGTACACACTACATTTTAATTCATTTATCTCTTGATGGGCACTTAGGTTGTTACCATATCTTGGTAACTGCAAATCATGTTACTATGAACATTGGGGTATGTATCTTTTTGAACTAGTGTTTTTTCAAATATTCACCCAGGAGTGGAATTGCTGGGTTATATGGTAATTTTAGTTTTGGTTGAGAAATTTCCATACTGTTTTCCACACTGGCTGCACCAGTTTACCAATTCCCACCGCAGTGTACAAGGGTTCCCCTTTTTTTGCCGACATTTTTGTTATTCATGTTCATTTTGATGATGGACATTCTGACAGCTGTGAGGTGATATCTCATTGTGGTTTTAATTTGCATTTTCCTGATGATGAGCGATGTTGAGTATCTTTTCGTGTGTCTATTGGCTACCTGCAGGTCCTCTTTGGAAAAATATCTACTCAGTTCTTCTGCCCATTTTTTTAATATATTGCATGTTTCTCGATGTTGAGTTGTATGTGGTCTCTGTATATGTCGGATATTAGTCTATTATGGGTTCTATCATTAACAAATACCTCAGTAGTTTGTCTTTTCACCAATATTTTTATTCTATTCAGGCCTTCATCTTGTTGGAAGAGATGCACCCATATTATGGATGGCAGTCTGTTTACTAAAAATTCAGCGATTTAAACGTTAATTTCCTCCCAAAACACCTTTCAAGCTAACACACAAAAGCAATAATCAAAGATATTTCCATGAGACAACAGGAAGTGCCAGCAGTAGTGAAGTGTTGAAATTTCAAGACTCCACTGAGATTTAAGTGAAAGGACAAGTCCCGTAGAAAACTAAGGAAAGAACATTCCAATAAGTGGCACCCGTGTGAGTACAGAGGGCTGTGTGTGCGTCAATCTCTCAGTCGGTCTGGCTCTTTGTGACGCCACGGACTCTGTCCATGTTCTTCTGTCTGTAAGATTCTCCTGGCAAGAATACTGGAGTGGGTTGTCATTCCCTTCTCCAGGGGATCTTCCCAACCCCTGTCTCTTATACACATCTAGTTTCTCCTGCCCAAGTCTTTTTTTTCCCCCTTGTGTTTTATTTTTCCCCNGGACTCTGTCCATGTTCTTCTGTCTGTAAGATTCTCCTGGCAAGAATACTGGAGTGGGTTGTCATTCCCTTCTCCAGGGGATCTTCCCAACCCAGGGATCTCCTGCACTGCAAGCAGATTCTTTACCATCTGAGCCACCAGGGAAACCCACAAAGGCCTGTAATGCACACTAAGTAGCTTCAGTCGACTCCAACTCTGTGATCCCATAAACGGCAACCTACCAGGCTCCTCTGTCCATGGGGATTCTCCAGGGAAACACTGGAGTGGATTGCCATTTCCTCCCCCAGGGAGGACTATAGTAGGAGAGTATTTCTAAGGAATAGAGGAGGGATCAGGCTGGGACAGCATGAGCACAGGAGCTGAGATCAAAGCAGCAATGCAAAGTCATATGCAGATCATTGAAAGGACTGGGGGTTTTAGTCTGAAGGATGGTAGCCATTCCACAGTAGGAGCAGAAGAATAACATGAGCTAGTTTTATAATATTCTTTTATTGATGCTATTTCAATTAAACAGGCCTAAATGGTATAAAGGCAGGCACTGTGTAAGACACATCTCAGGTGTCATTTGAACTGGAGTCCAAAGCATTTAAGTGAATTATTGAAGGCCACAAAGCTGGCAAGTGACAGAGCCCGATCTGATTCTCTTTTCCCTCGCATGATATGCTGACATCCAGGTCATTCTGACCTTCCTATGACATATAGAATTTCCAGGTCGCTGTTTGGTGAGTTAGAGTCATGAGTTGTTGTTGTTTAGTTACTAAGTTGTGTCCGGTTCTTAGCAACCCTATGGACTGTAGTCTCCTCTGTCCATGGGATTTCCCAGGCAAGAATCCTGGAGTGGGTTGCCACTTTCTTCTCCAGTGATCTTCCCAACCCAAGGATCGAACCTGCATCTCCTGCTTGTCA
>SJYA01003019.1:924020-954984 GCA_006410615.1 Neotragus moschatus | reverse complement strand
TTCTTTTTATTCACTAGTTTGTTCCATTTTTTAGATTTCACATATAAGTGATATCATACAGTATTTTTATTTCTCTAACTTTTTATACCCAACATAATGCCTTCCAAGTCCATCCATATTACTGAAATGGCAACATTTCATTCTTTTTTATGGCTGAGTGGTATTTCATCGTGTGTGTGTGTGTATACACACTACATTTTAATTCATTTATCTCTTGATGGGCACTTAGGTTGTTACCATATCTTGGTAACTGCAAATCATGTTGCTATGAACATTGGGGTATGTATCTTTTTGAACTAGTGTTTTTTCAAATATTCACCCAGGAGTGGAATTGCTGGGTTATATGGTAATTTTAGTTTTGGTTGAGAAATTTCCATACTGTTTTCCACACTGGCTGCACCAGTTTACCAATTCCCACTGCAGTGTACAAGGGTTCCCCTTTTTTGCCAACATTTTTGTTATTCATGTTCATTTTGATGATGGACATTCTGACAGCTGTGAGGTGATATCTCATTGTGGTTTTAATTTGCATTTTCCTGATGATGAGCGATGTTGAGTATCTTTTCATGTGTCTATTGGCTACCTGCAGGTCCTCTTTGGAAAAATATCTACTCAGTTCTTCTGCCCATTTTTTTAATATGTTGCATGTTTCTCGATGTTGAGTTGTATGCGGTCTCTGTATATGTTGGATATTAGTCTATTATGGGTGTTATCATTAACAAATACCTCAGTAGTTTGTCTTTTCACCAATATTTTTATTCTATTCAGGCCTTCATCTTGTTGGAAGAGATGCACCCATATTATGGATGGCAGTCTGTTTACTAAAAATTCAGCGATTTAAACGTTAATTTCCTCCCAAAACACCTGTCAAGCTAACACACAAAAGCAATAATCAAAGATATTTCCATGAGACAACAGGAAGTGCTAGCAGTAGTGAAGTGTTGAAATTTCAAGACTCCACTAAGATTTAAGTGAAAGGACAAGTCCCGTAGAAAACTAGGGAAAGAACATTCCAATAAGTGGCACCCGTGTGAGTATAGAGGGCTGTGTGTGCGTCAGTCTCTCAGTCGGTCTGGCTCTTTGTGATGCCACAGACTCTGTCCATGTTCTTCTGTCTGTAAGATTCTCCTGGCAAGAATACTGGAGTGGGTTGTCATTCCCTTCTCCAGGGGATCTTCCCAACCCAGGGATCTCCTGCACTGCAAGCAGATTCTTTACCATCTCAGCCACCAGGGAAACCCACNGACTCTGTCCATGTTCTTCTGTCTGTAAGATTCTCCTGGCAAGAATACTGGAGTGGGTTGTCATTCCCTTCTCCAGGGGATCTTCCCAACCCAGGGATCTCCTGCACTGCAAGCAGATTCTTTACCATCTCAGCCACCAGGGAAACCCACAAAGGCCTATAATTAACACTAAGTAGCTTCAGTCGACTCCAACTCTTTGTGACCCCATAAATGGCAACCTGCCAGGCTCCTCTGTCCATGGGGATTCTCCAGGGAAACACTGGAGTGGGTTGCCATTTCCTCCCCCAGGGAGGACTATAGTTGGAGAGTATTTCTAAGGAATAGAGGAGGGATCAGGCTGGGACAGCATGAGCACAGGAGCTGAGATCAAAGCAGCAGTGGAAAGTCATATGCAGATCATTGAAAGGACTGGGTGTTTTAGTCTGAAGGATGGTAGCCATTCCACAGTAGGAGCAGAAGAATAACATGAGCTAGTTTTATAATATTCTTTTATTGATGCTATTTCAATTAAACAGGCCTAAATGGTATAAAGGCAGGCACTGTGTAAGACACATCTCAGGTGTCATTTGAACTGGAGTCCAAAGCATTTAAGTGAATTATTGAAGGCCACAAAGCTGGCAAGTGACAGAGCCCGATCTGATTCTCTTTTCCCTCGCATGATATGCTGACATCCAGGTCATTCTGACCTTCCTATGACATATAGAATTTCCAGGTCACTGTTTGGTGAGTTAGAGTCATGAGTTGTTGTTGTTTAGTTACTAAGTTGTGTCCGGTTCTTAGCAACCCTATGGACTGTAGTCTCCTCTGTCCATGGGATTTCCCAGGCAAGAATCCTGGAGTGGGTTGCCACTTTCTTCTCCAGTGATCTTCCCAACCCAAGGATCGAACCTGCATCTCCTGCTTGTCAGGTGTATTCTTTACCACTGAGCCACCAAGGAAGCCCAGAGTCATGATTACTGAAGCCATTAATTTAGCATTCTCAGAAAGAGTCACAATAGTCCAAAGTAAAAAGATCCAACTCTTTTCTTCTTCATTGTGAGCGACTTTATTCCCACCTTCTAATATGTTCTTTTGCTTCAGACTGTCAGTCTATTCATTCTCCCAGATTTCAGTCTACTCAGTGATATAAAAAAAACATGTATTTTCCCCTTTCCTTCAGTCAAGAGGCTAAGAGATATTTCCCTGGATGATGCTATTATAATATTCAACAGCAGCTCCCTGGAGAGAAAGGATAATTCCAAATCTTAAACAAGATATTCAATTTGAGATTAGTTAAGTGGTTATTTGGCTGAAAGGGATTTGACAAACAAGAAGCACTTTTATATCTTCAGGTGAAGGAAATATTCAGTTGGATTTAATTAGCAGTGGGATTTTTCTGGCACCTCTCCATTATGAACTTTCAAGCACTGAAAGGATAATTAAAATTTCTGCAGGTTAATAATCACAATAAAGTTTCATTTAAAAAATGAGAATTCTTAGCTCAAATGCAAANCACTTTTATATCTTCAGGTGAAGGAAATATTCAGTTGGATTTAATTAGCAGTGGGATTTTTCTGGCACCTCTCCATTATGAACTTTCAAGCACTGAAAGGATAATTAAAATTTCTGCAGGTTAATAATCACAATAAAGTTTCATTTAAAAAATGAGAATTCTTAGCTCAAATGCAAAATACTGGTATAGGATTCCCAAATGTATTTCCTCCAAGATCATAGTTAATATACAGACTGTAGTCATGCAATTTATTAACACTTGTGGTCTTGATCAATTTGCTTTAAAATCACACAGCTTTCAAGTCCGATAATTTTAAGCTTGGAAGAACATACATCATGAATAAATGTTGGCTCTGAGGTTCTTCAAAACTCTCCAGTAAACACATTATCCTCTGGCACAGAAGAAGTGCTTACAGATTAGAAGAGAGACCCTGTCTTTGTTGGTTTTATTGGTGGAGGCATGGCGGCCCAGGATCGAGGTCACTGATCAAGGTCATTGTGATAATGATCAGGATGATAGTGAGAAATAGGAGGGCTCTGGCAGAGGGAGTAATGGGTAGCTACTCTTCCGCTCTGAAGTTTCCTTTTGTATGTTCTAAGTGTGGGAGGACATGATTCTCCTTCTTTTGCCCCTTTATTTACCATTGTTCTTATCCCTGGTGGGGAAGATGGATTTAAGCATGACATGCCAAAATTCTACTGTGAGAGATGAGATGACAGATATTAGAAAATGAGAAGCTTGCTTATATTTTTAGATACTTCTTCCACGAAGAATTGAGTGATTAAGGCAAAAGATTGGTCATGGAAAAATGTAGCTGCTCTGAGGTCCCCTAGAGGAAGAGTGATGAAGAGGAAGGACAAGGAGACTAAGGGAAAGTGAACTCCAGATGGCCCTGTGCACCCCAGGTGCCCACGGAACACTCATAGAAAGGGGCACAAAGGGTGGAGCCAAAAGAGATTTCCTTTGGCTTCTTGATAATATGAGGATTTCCGGAAGCTTTCTGAAAGGATATCTTGCCTTTCCATGTTTGTAGAGCATAAATGTAAGTTACCAGGTCTGTTTCCAAAGATGTTTGAAAGAATGCCTATATGCCTACTCATCTTTCAGTCCTTCTGGTGATGCCCTGCAACCAGAGCATACAGGCTAATGAGAACTAACTGTTAAATTTTGGGGAATCTTGGGGACAACTGTTAAATCATCGATAGCTTATAAATGGCTATGATGAAATTATTTACACCATGAAATTCAGCAATGCTTCAAAACAGGCCCTACCCTAGAGAGCCAGTTTTTAAACCTTGTTTAGCATACCACTGAAGTTTTTTACTCACCACTCAATACTGTACCATCTGGGTTTTGCTTCACTTTCCACCTCAGTTATTACTATTAGAGGCCACAGATGGCATTCTTTCCAGACACAGTTATCCACACAGTCCACACTCTTCCTGACCTCTCAGCATGGGACAGGGTCAGTTGAGTCCATCTTCCCTTTCCTCCTACAATATTGTTATCTCTTGGGTCCCGAGTGATTCCAAATTCTCTTCCTGATCAGTTTCAACAGTTCTGTTTCTTTCTCCCTTCCCTCAAATGTCAGTATTTCCCGAGTGTGAACTGAGCCTTCTTCCCTCTTTCTCCCTCAACCAGCCCGTTTATTGTGTTTCTTCTTACTGCTCAAGTTGAGGCGATGACCATGTCAGTCCCTTCTACCAGACTCACAGTTCAGTTTTCCAGGCTAGTGTTTCAACAGTCTGCTAGTGTTAGCACATGATACACCCCACAGTATCATAAACGTAACATTTCTGAAGTAAACTCATTATCACCCCCACCTTTCCTCAGGGCTTGCCCTGACTTCCTTATTTGTGCCAAAGACATCATCATCAGACTAATTCTCTCTATCCTGGTCTGACTATCACAGGTAATTTGCAATTTTTTCTTTCAGTTTTTGGGGGCTCCAAAATCACTGCAAATGGCAACCGCCACCATGAACTTAAAAGACACTTGCTCCTTGGAAGAAAAGCTATGGCCAAACTAGATAGCATATTAAAAAGCAGAGACATTACTTTGCCAACAAAGGTCTGTCTAGTCAAATCTATAGTTTTTACAGTAGTCATGTAAGGATGTAAGAGTTGGACTATAAAGAAAGCTGAATGCCGAAGAATTGATGCTTTTGAACTATGTTGTTGGAGAAGATTGTTGAGAATCCCTTAGACTGTGAGGCGATCCAACCAGTCAATCCTAAGGGAAATCAGTCCTGAATATTCATTGGAAGGACTGATGATGAAGCTGAAACTCCAATACTTTGACCACCTGATGTGAAGAACTGCCTCATATGAAAAGACCCTAATGCTGGGAAAGATTGAAGGTGGTAGGAGAAGAGGACAACAGAGGATGAGATTGTTGGATAGTATTACCGACTCAACGGACATGAGTTTGAGTAATCTCCGGGAGCTGGTGATGGACAGGGAAGCCTGGCGTGCTGCAGTCCATGTGGTCCATATGGTCCATATGGTCGCAAAGTGTTAGACACTACTGAGCAACTGAACTGAACTGAATTTACAAATAAGAAATTTAAAAATAATCTTTTCCTTCCTTATTTATTTAATTTATAACATATCTTCCTAAAATATTTCCCCTTAATATATCTCATATATGTTGTCCCTGACATTCATTTTTTCATCACACTGCTTTAGCAAAAATTTGCTTGTTTGGTCCTCTTCACCATTGCACTAGACTTCGATTAATACTTTGTTTCCTGTCCCAAATATCTATTGAGATGGGAGGTACCACGTTGCACAATCTCTATAACATGCAGATGCTAAGCTATCTATATTGGCTTTACTTAATCCTTTTCTCTCTCTCCCTTCAAGAGGTGGAGTTCCTTTTGAATGTAGGTTGAATTTAGTTGATCAAATTCTAATAAATAGAAGTGACTGTGTGAGACTTCAGAGACGAGGTCACTAAAAGCACCAGGCTTCCTCTCTTCCGTGACCTTGGATCATTCACTCCAGGGGAAATCACCCATGATGCCTTGAGGGTGTCAGGTAGCCCTGTAGTGAGGGCTGTATGGAAGAATCTAAGGACTTCTAGGAGAGCCACAAGACTGAGCTTCCTTTGTAGATCCTCCAGCCTACTGAAGTCCTCCTGTGATTATGGTCCTGGCCAACAGCTTGACTGCCACCTCCTGAGTTACCTTGAGTCAGAACCATCTTACTAATTCACTCCTGGATCCTTGCCCCTTGGAAACTGTGAGAACATAATTGTTTGTTGTTTTAAACTGGTACTTATTGAGGTCATGTCTTAAGCATCAATAGACAACTAATCTATTAGTTTTCCTTCATCTATCTTTCACTCTGCTCCAAGGACAACTTTAAAGGGAGCATTCTAATGATACCATGTCAAAGCTAAAACTTTCCAAAGGCTTTGGAAATAGACTTCCCACTAGATAAAGTCCTGTCTTTTTAGTCTGGTATTCAAGGCACTCTACAATATATCTCTTCAGCCTTATATCCCAGAATATCCCCTATTACAGTGGATGTTCAGCCAATTGAGAATGTTATACATTGTATTTCCTACACCATTCCTATTCCTGAAAAAGGAAAGTAGTAGCTTTGTAATGATGATCACAGAGAATTTTAGATTCACCATCTTTTCAAACCCTCTTCCTTAAAGAAATTCAGGCAAAAATGCTTCTCTTACATATAGTGGAAGGGGAGAATTTAGAAATAACTTAGGATTATACTATACTTCAGGTCACCTGGTTTTTCTGCAGTTAGACTGTTTTGTTTGGTTAGGGGTGTGACTGCCCTCTTTTCTCTGCTCTCAGCCTCTATTGCGTTTGGCTTGGGCCCAGTTCCTGCAGGGCCGCTGCTTTCTGGAAATCCCTAGCTGAATGTTTACCTTCTGTCTCCTGCTAGTTCATGAATCTCCTTAATATTTGAAAATTATTCCCACCCTGACCATAGATATGAATCTACTTTGTTTTCTTCAATTAGCCATTTTAAATTCTATGGCTCTGGCACTCAGACTTGTCATTAAATTCACTTCAGTATCTTGGTTTCTTAGAAAGCAAAATACCCAACACATACCCCTTCCTTCTCAGAGGACTCCCAGCCATCTCTGCCCTGCCTGGAGGGCCACTGAGGCAATAATGGGTGGCTTCTCCAGTCCTCTGAATGCTCCTCACCGTACATGGAGCCAGACCTCTGTGAAGTTGATGACAGGATAATTCCATGCGTCATGTGCCTGGAAAATTTTCTCTCTACCTCTTTTCTGTCTCTCCTCTCTTCCTCTTCTTTCTTCTCCTTTTCCTTCTTCTTAAAAAATTGAATTAAAAATTCATTTTTTAAAAATCTTTCTTTTCTATATTTTTTCTGTTTCTCTATACTTTTCCATTTCTCTCCATGCGTTCACCTTGTGGATAATGTGCTTGTGTAAAAACAGCCAATGCTTTAAATTTTAGCCAAAAAAATGAAAAGCCAGTCGAGTCCTCCTTACCAGCAGCTGTTGTAGGAAGGGTGGACTTTCAATTTCTCCTGCCTGATGCCTCTGAGTTCACAATGGGAACATCTCAAATCCTGATGCACATTGTCCATTTAAATTATCTTAACGTATGTATATGGATGAATTAAAGCCTATTTTTGCTGAACTGTCCCATGAGAACTGAGTAGTCAGGCATGAGGTAGCCACCTGATATGCCCTTAAAGTGGGCAGTGACTTGTAAATATTTCTCAGCTCTCTAGATGCCAAACTCCGTTAGCTTATATCTGAAAGAACCAGAAAAAAGTCACATTTGCCTCTTTAAGACTATCGCTTATTTGTTTGGTATGTCTTAGACAGACAATGACAATCTACCAATACTTCTACATGGAGACAATCATATGGATCATCTAGGAAGGGATATGGAAAACTGGAAGGACGATATCTTCTACAGGACAAATCTAAGTCTCAGAGAAATAAGTAACTTGACCAGGAACTAAGAGAGAAAGAGGAATCAAAGGAACAGCTCAGTTAACCTAATGGCCAGACCAGTGCATATCTCAGGGAGTTATGCTGGTGACATGTGGTAATTAGTGACTGTCCATTTGGCTACAATGCCCAGTTGTTTGGTCAAATGTAGTCTCAAAGTCTCTGTGAAATGTTTTTTTTTTAATGTGATGAATATTTAAATTGGTAGACTGAGGACAGCAGATTATGCTGCCACAATGTGGGTGGGCCTCATCCAATAAGCTGAAAGCATTTAGAGAAAAGATTGAGCTTTCCAGAGAAGGAGGGAAATGTGTCTCCAGACTGTCTTATGAGTAAATACTCATTAGAACTTCCAATCTGTTGGTCTGTTCCACAGATTTCAGACTTGCTAGCCACCATCATCTCATGAACTATTTAATACAAATCTATGAATATATCCTATTTGTTCTGTTTCTCTGGGAACTTAGCTAATACATAATGATACTGAATTTAAGTCATACTTATCATCCAGATACAGGAACATTTGTACTATTGTATTGTGCTAGTCATTAGATGTGTATAAGAGACAGGTGTTAGACACTACTGAGCAACTGAACTGAACTGAATTTACAAATAAGAAATTTAAAAATAATCTTTTCCTTCCTTATTTATTTAATTTATAACATATCTTCCTAAAATATTTCCCCTTAATATATCTCATATATGTTGTCCCTGACATTCATTTTTTCATCACACTGCTTTAGCAAAAATTTGCTTGTTTGGTCCTCTTCACCATTGCACTAGACTTCGATTAATACNCCTGATGCTGGGAGGTATTGGGGACAGGAAGAGAAGGGGATGACAGAGGATGAGATGGCTGGATGGCATCACTGACTCGATGGACATGAGTTTGAGTGAACTCCGGGAGTTGGTGATGGACAGGGAGGCTTAGTGTGCTGTGATTCATGGGGTCGCAAAGAGTCGGACACGACTGAGTGACTGAACTGAACTGATTACTAATATTCCTTATTGCTCCTGGAATTCCTGACTAGCATTTACTGAGTTCTTCGTATACAGACTGCACTAAATATTTTCCATAGATCATGGTTTTAAACTATATAGTAACCACTCAAAGTTGCTGTATATTTTATTTTATGCACCTGGCTTTAAGGAGAAAAAGGATAAAAGGAAAGAAAACAGAAGAGAGGGAAGACAAGGGATGAAAAGGAGCACTTGCCCCACCTGCACAGTCAGTAAGAGGAAAACCCAAGGCTTTGGTCAGAGCCTAACTCCAAGAGCCACATTCATACCCGGATACTGATCTTAGGTAAAGGCAAATCCACTAGTAACCGGTGAATCGAGGCTCTGACATTAGGGACTCCAAACTCATGAACAGCATTCAGTTTAGTAATCTTGTTCACTAGCATTACTAGTTTCTAAGTAGCTGACCCTAGTGAGAAATGGGTTAAACTTGAACTGAAACAAAGAATGATCAAACATTATCAAAAGACAATCTACAAATCAAATCCCAGATTTGCTGGTTTCTTTAGAATAACTGAAATATGGAAGTTTCATGCCCCATTTAGTTTATTTACATGCCATTATTGAGCAGTAGGAGTATACATAGATGAGGTTTTCTTATTTTCACTTGAAAGTAAGAGAACCATACCTGCTTAAATGCCAAAGTCTTTTAAAATAACTGTTAACAAAATTTTCTAAAATACACTATAATTGCCACCATCTTCCCTCAAAACAGAGACTGAACATAACTCAGATGCATCTTTCAGACATACGATGACCATCACTACTACACCTCTTGTTCACCAAACACCTTCCAGACCTAATGCTGCATGAAGAATTTTTTNAAATAACTGTTAACAAAATTTTCTAAAATACACTATAATTGCCACCATCTTCCCTCAAAACAGAGACTGAACATAACTCAGATGCATCTTTCAGACATACGATGACCATCACTACTACACCTCTTGTTCACCAAACACCTTCCAGACCTAATGCTGCATGAAGAATTTTTTCCCCCCTACACTAAAGAGAATTGGATGTCTGGGATTTTATAGTTTTGTCTACTTCTTATAATGCTCAATTTCCTTGTATATCTCTAGTAGCTTTGCCGGTGGCTCAGTGGTAAAGAATCTGCCTGCCAATGTGAGACACACAGGTTTGATCCCTGGTCCAGGAAGATCCCTTGGAGAAGGAAATGGCAACTCACTTCAGGATTCTTGCCTGGAAAATCTTATGGATAGAGGAACTTGGTGGGCTACAGGGTCTCAAAAGAGTCAAGACATGATTGAGCAACTAAAGTAACAACAAAATCTGCTGGTACTCCTCNCAATGCGAGACACACAGGTTTGATCCCTGGTCCAGGAAGATCCCTTGGAGAAGGAAATGGCAACTCACTTCAGTATTCTTGCCTGGAAAATCTTATGGATAGAGGAACCTGGTGGGCCACAGGGTCTCAAAAGAGTCAAGACATGATTGAGCAACTAAAGTAACAACAAAATCTGCTGGTACTCCTTTCCACTGCCTTCAGTGTGTCTTTACTGCCTCTTGTATGCGAGGTATCTAAACCCGAAGTCATGTTTTATCTTTGCCAAGACCCTCTTTTTTAAACAGTGTTGTTATTCTCTATGCCCTAAATTTCATATTAATGTTTAACTTCTTTTTATCTCTTGTTGATCAAGTTGAACATATTGCCTAATTGGGTTGAATCTACTTCCTCCTATAGATTTTTGGGTGACTTATTAACATATATAATTCTCCAGCAAGATTTATTCAAATGGGCTACAGTCCCTAGTGTCACACAAATATGCTCTGAGCATGCAGTACAAAGAGTTGCAAAAGAGTTGTAAGAAAAATCAGGGCATGAAAAGGGTTTGAAAATTGTTGCTAAAGTTATGACTCACGTGCCCAATAATATTCCTTGAATCATGTAAATAAAGGTTAGAATTTTTTTTAAGTACTAGTTGATGACTTAGACTGCTTCTTTAAAGTTATGCACTTTAGAGACTGTCCTGTGATTCAGATTCAGATTCTGTGTGTTGAAAAAACTGACCGAGCAAATGAGTAGACACACTCTTCATTTTTCATGGATNCACTAAAGCTCTCCTCAAGGTCACACAGCTGCTGGCGGTGGGAGGAAAACTCCATTGTCCTGATTCCTGTAGCAAAGCCTTAATTACTCTAACATTTGAGGCTCTTTCCTCTCCCCAAGTTTCAGTCCATTACATGCAGTTTTGGCCCTTCAGTAACTACAAGCTTCTAAACAAATTTTAATGGATTTGTTCCATACCGATAATTTCTCATTTTAAAGGAACAAAAAGTAAGAATGGTACTCATTCCAATGTAACCAGCTTAGGGTGATTTTTAAATAGAATAAAGCAATGGTAAAGCAACAGACATTATATACTCAACTGAAATGTGGGTAGAAGTCAGGCAGTAGACTATATATCCTACTTCAAAAGCAAAAACCAAACCCCCCCAAACGCAAAGCCCTCAAACCTGTGGTGCTTACTAAACTCTCATGCATTTAGCCTTTATGAAACCCTATAGATTTAGCGTTTCTGTATCTGGACTGAACACCGAGGTTTGGAATAAAAGAAACACCTTGAGGCATAGATTTTAGAGACATTATCTGTTTAATAAATATGATTGTAAAAGCAATAAACAAGAGCAATTATACATTACANATCCCCCCAAACGCAAAGCCCTCAAACCTGTGGTGCTTACTAAACTCTCATGCATTCAGCCTTTATGAAACCCTATAGATTTAGCATTTCTGTATCTGGACTGAACACCGAGGTTTGGAATAAAAGAAACACCTTGAGGCATAAATTTTAGAGACATTATCTGTTTAATAAATATGATTGTAAAAGCAATAAACAAGAGCAATTATACATTACACTACATAGTATTTAACAAAAAATACATCAAAAAAGTCATTTTAAAATTAGAAGTAGTTCCAATACTATAAGAAAACTTTCTTTTTTTTTTTCTTTTTTAAATTGGCTTCCTATAAAAATAAGTTGGCAAATGAGGGAATTTCAATGCTCAGTTGGAATCCTGGAAAACACAGAACAGCTGCCAAGCACCCCATTGCTCTCAAAGTTGCTGTTTGGAACTTCTGAAAAAAAGCAAAGCAAACTCTGCATTTTGGAGGTGAATCCAATTAAAAATAAGGCAAAGGAGGAAACCTTGGTTGGGTAGTTCAGAGTGAAGCATGCGCAGTTTGCCCTCTGGGATTTTGGAAAATGTTTTAATATCAGATTTGCAGTTTGCCCTGAATCTTACCTTTCCCATCCATCCCTCCCCACCCATTCCTCTGGCCTTGAGCCCACCAAACTCCTCAATGTGTTTGTACCTGCTGTTAGTAAGTAGGTAGGCACTTGGGTCCCTCCCATTGGCAGGCTCACATCACGACCGTCTCTTTGGGATTGAGTTGGTGTGGCCTTCCATGATGGTTCTCAAACTTTAGTGTATTTCAGAACCACTTGAAGAGCTTGTAAAAACAGTCTTCTGGGCCCCAACTCTCCAGTCTCTAATTCAGTAGGTCTGAGGTTAAGGGGACATAAAATCTGCATTTCTAACAAGTCCGAGGTGATGCTGATACTGCTGGTCTCTGGGTACCACACTTTGAGAACCATGGAACTAGATCATACGAAATAAGATCCCCTCTGAGCAATATACTTTGCCTCACTAGTCTCCTATAGGTGGGAGGGAGCTCTAAGGAGAGGAACATGAGGACCTTGGAGATGCTGAATCTAGAACTGGCCATCTGTGATCACTTCCCCAAATGCCAGGCATCTCCTCTCCACCTCTGTTTTAGACGAGGACTTACAAGCCCATTCTCCTCTATGTCTTCTCATGTATTCATTTAGTCTTCCAACACACAATTTTCTTAATACCTATTTTAAGCAAGGCACTGTGCTAGATTGAGTATTACTCCCTTTCTCACAGTTTTCCAATTAAAATTAATTGAACTGCAACTCTGATGACTCCCTGTTCCCGTTGTGAATGAGCCTCGTTTGGTTTCCAAACACTGTCTTCCAGATTACGTTTGGGAGGCTCCAACCGAAGAGGATCAATGAAGATGTTTCCTATGGGATGGGAAGCCTGGCAGGTTGGGGATCAACTGAGTTCTACAGATAGATGGTGGCCTCAGGCATAATCTGTTTCCCAGATTCATACCAAGCATCTTCAACCATAAACTCTTCTGCTTGATTAACTTCTGAGTGAAGCTTTGCTACTCTTCCTTACTTGAGCTACACAAAGGCAGGGGTCATCAGGATCTCTAGGACACTGCCATTGTCCTCTCTCTTACATTTTAGAGTGGGCTTTATCCAATCCATAATACTCCAAGGGCTGCTTTTGGACATACTTTTGTTTCACTCTCTCTGGACCTTCTTTCCTGATGGCCCTGGGAGAACAGGGGTTTCTTCCTGCTTCGAGCCAATCTGCTTGAGCCTGCTCACTCTACCCCTTTACGCTTATTAAATTGTCCTTTGCTGCTACTATGAGACTCACAGAGCAGAGAGCAAACATGTAAGAAGTCTAGGGTCATCCTACATAATCACAATCCCATCCCAATATGGCAAGACCTCCATATGTTCTTAGACTTTTTGACACTCTTAAACATTAAATCCATTAACTAGGTTCTTCTTCTGCTTATCATCGGTTTTATTTTACAAATAATTTCACTCTACTGTAAGAGAAGAAATACTGGGTAATAGCATCCATCACAGGAGGAAATTGCCCTGCCACACAGTAACACATGCAGAACATTTCTCACAAGAATCTTCTGGAATCTGACTGTAGGAGATATTTGTTAAGCTGTGAGGAAAAACCACCATTCATTCGTACACTTTCTTTTATAAGATACATGGGCCAGGTTTGAATTGCTTTGCATCTCTCAACTCTTTCACGCACATTATGTGTTTCCAGGTGGGGAAAGGCAAGGTTCTAGAAAAGGCAGGTTCTACAGGAGGAGACAAAAAATAAAAATAAAATAAAAAATACATGAAGCTGACCCCTGCAGGGCAGGATGTATATGGAGGCTGCATGCGTGGGCATGTGCAAAGCTGACACAGAGATCAGAAACTGGGTGGTGGAGGCAGGGTTGGCAGAGGCGAGGTCAGTTTTTAAGGAACATCAGGATGAAAGTCCAGAATCTAGCAACAAGTTTGGGAAGAAAAGGCAGGAGCTGTCGTAGGATAAGTTGGGGACTGGAAGGAAGAGACACAAAGGCATTGAAAGATCGTGACCACACGCGGAGAGCAGACAAATGGGAAGGTCAGAATGTGGGTAACTGGGATTCTGTTTCCTACACGGGGCAGGAGTAGGGAAAGCTAGAGGAGAGGTCGTCATGATTGCAAGGGGGAACGGGAAACCCAGGTCCACTTTTGACACACTTGCCCCCTGCCTGCCTGCCTTCCTTCCCTATTCTGCCTGCATCCATGGAACCTGAAGTTGCTTCTTTGTCCCCATGGCTGCTCAGAATGGAGAAGGCCACCTTGTGACCGCTGTCCGCCAACAGAGCTCCCCAAGAAAACTTAGAAGGGGAAAATAGCAACAAGGAAAGTGGAACAGAGAAACAGCTCAGGGTTTTGAACTCCTGTGCATGTCTTTGTGTCTTGTGAAAAGAGCCGGAGTGGCTAATCCACCCATCGGCCTATAGCGCTAAAAGAGCTGTTAAATCTAGAGCCAAGAATATTTCCAAAAATACATGCAGATTTCCTTGGCCTATATATGTTAGGAATTTTCTACAAACACGACCGATCAGAAAAGAGAGAGAGAAGAAGAAAGGGGGAGGGGAGTGTTTTTTCCATTAAAATAGAGCACCTGTACACTGCCCCTCCAAGCATGTTCTCAAGGTACTGTCCACATGCACAGGCTTAAAGCTAAAAACCCTTGTTGTGTCTGAAGAATTAAAAAGTCCCGATGCAGTGAGTGTTTGTTTGTCTGTTTGGATTTTGATTGTTTTTATTTTGTTTGTTTTTGTTTTTACTGGCGTCCTCCAGTCAAACATTTACATAGGTAGGGATTTCTTTTGTGCTTTGATTCTCAGCAACTATGGAAATACTTCCTGGCAAGATAGGAAACAGAACAACAAAGGAAAAAACAAAAAAACACAAAGTTAGTGGTCATGGAGAAGGATGCACTTGACAAGAGCGAAATTCTTTCCTGATCAGCAGGTCGCCTGTAGCCTTTGGGGGTTTTCCTTAAATGGCAAATTGAGCCCCAGCCGATCCCCGCTTTGGCGTTGAAGGTGGAGTGGCGTGTCTTGCTCTTTGCAATCGGAGAGATGAGTCACCAGGTTGAGTAGAAGGGGAGGGAGGGGAGGGTAAAGCTACTCTCCTAAGAGAAAACGTGTAACACTTACTCATTTAATGACACTGGAAATGGAAAGGTGTCAGACACGTTGCAACGCGCTGGGAGCTGTTCCTGGTGAAGGAGGGATTGCTACTTTAATAAAGCAAACAGTGCCTATGCTTCACACCCCGTGGAAATGGAACTGAAAACCAAACGACCCACAAAAATGCACTTAGAAAATTTAGAAATAAATAGACAGGGTGAACAGCTTCTCTGGACTTGAAGACCAAAAAACCTTTTTCTTTTTAACCCAAAGCAATTACTCATTTATCACCTTGTCTCCCCAAATAAAAGGAAGCACGCTGTGAAAACTGGACACCAGATGTGGGGGCTGTTGTTATTATTACCTCCCATACAAGCCAGGCAGCACATTTAAATTTCCCCTTAATACAGCCAAAGAACTCGTTTAAAGAGAGGATGCTGTTTCCCTCTAAGCACTTTTTTTTCTTTCTTTTCCAGGTTTCAGATTAACAGTCCCAGGTAAGGACCTTCTAGGTGGTTGGGCATTATCACATCAGAGTAAAGCATGAATGCTTATATAACAGTGTATCCATCAGAGCAGCAATGCGGGGTCTAAATGGGAACATCTACAGCTTCAACTCTATGACCACCAGACAGGAGGAGACTAGGAGAGAAATGGATCACAGTGGCGGCTTCACGGATCTGCCTAATTTCCTGGGAAATTTCCTCTACAATAAATAGTAAAATATAGCGATTACCCTGAGACTTTCTACACCTAGCTGTTGGATTCCCACGCTTTCNGGTCTAAATGGGAACATCTACAGCTTCAACTCTATGACCACCAGACAGGAGGAGACTAGGAGAGAAATGGATCACAGTGGCGGCTTCACGGATCTGCCTAATTTCCTGGGAAATTTCCTCTACAATAAATAGTAGAATATAGCGATTACCCTGAGACTTTCTACACCTAGCTGTTGGATTCCCACGCTTTCTTTCCAGGCAGCATGAGCCCTACTGAATTAGGTTGAAATCCATTTTAAGACTTCTGGTAGGGCACAGGTGAAAAGGAGGAAGAAATCTTCCAGCTGCTCTAGAACAATCTAACCCCCTCCAGTGCTCTCTCCAGAAACTTCCCTCCTGACATGTCCTGCCAACTTGATGGCTCTTGTCCTCAGAATTCTTAGGTTCCGTGTTCCCTGAGGGGCAGTTTTAGATTAAAGCTAGATTTAAAAAAAAAAAAAAAAAAACCAGGGTGATCAGTCTTTCTTTCACAAGTGTTCTGGAGCAGTCTGCCGTCCTTAGAACTGTCTCCAGGTGGGGATGCCGTGGCTTGCTCTGGTCATTGTAAACCCTGGCTCCCAAAACCTTCCCAGCCTTCTAGGATCAACAGCTCTAGCCTCTGAGCTCTGTCCTTCTCTTATACTGTTAGAGCACATACTCTGCTCTTTGCCCAAGAACACTTGAAGTCCAATGTTTCAGCAACCGTTTTTGCAAAAAAGGAATAAACTCAGAAGAGAAAAAACTAGATAGGAGCGAGAAAGCTTTGTTTTCCTCTCTCTTCTAAAGGAAGGAAGCAGGGGAAGAGGCATCTTAGCTGTTTCTCTCATGGATGTTAGAACACAGAAAGTGGTTACGTCAAGGCAGAGAGGGGTTAGAGAGAGAGCCAGCCATTGACTACTCAGGCTGAAGAGCTGAGGGCTACCAGGAATCATTTACCTATGAGCTGGGACTCCACCTTCTCATCTATCAGCTGGCCAGGCCTCCTGAGTTCAGTCTGAGGGACATAGGGCCTGCTTTCAGGGTGACTGACTCGACTGACCATCTCTCGTTCTTTCTCATTCTGCATCTGGGCATAAACATTAATCCCCGGGATCTTCCTAAAACATTAACAGAAACCATCACTGCTGTGCACGGGAAGTGTACACCATGGCCACAAAGGCTTCTGAACCTGTCGGGGAGAGGGAGGGGGGAAGGAGGGAGATTGTGGAGGGGGACACCCACCTTTTGAACTTGTAGATGACGAACACCGCCAGCCCCACAAACACCACGGACAGCAGCATCAGCATGGCAGAGCCACTGTGGGTTGGAGTGAGGTCCACCAGCGGGGCTAGGGGGGAAAAGCAAGGCACAGTCACCGGCGGGCAGGGGGGTGGGCGTGACTCTGTGACAGGTTTGGGGTGTTCACACGGAGGCATGGTGCCTCCCGCAATGCCACGTGGGATGAGCACACAAGATGTACCTCACATGGCCGGACATGTGGATACATCTGAGCCTGTCCAAGGCCCCAGAACACTCCAACTGGCCTGTTCAGGAAGTGCAGTGGAGTGATTTCAAGCACAGACTGTGGAGCCGGCCTTCTCAGGCCCAAGGTCTGCTCTACCACAGGCTGGTTGTTGGCTGCTGGGCAAGTTACTTCACCTTCCCATGCCTGAGTGGGGGGAGCTGAAAATAAAAGTACGTATCTCATTGGGTTTTGGTGAGGATTAAATGAATTGATGTATGTAAAGCATGGATAACGTTGCTAGGCACATAGTAAGCCTTTTATGAGTCTTAGCTTTTCTTGCTCCTGCTATTGCTTTGAATCAATATTTATAATATGATTGTTAAATTTTTCTATAATCTGAATGCAAGCTTTTCCCACTAAGTAACGCAGAAAAGCAGAAACACTACCAGCAGGAATACTTTCATAAATTATCCAACCCCTCTTACTTCTATCCCAGCAGTTGTCATGTGAGAGAACTGGTTGCTTATATTTTTTACACATAGGAAACTGATGGCTAAGTGAATATTTTACAAGGGCAGCTGCTCTGATGCGGGAGGAAAGATGTGAAATCCAGCATCGTCTCTGTAACTTGCCAAAGTCCAGACAGTTCGTGCCAGGAGGCGCCAGTCTCTCAGAGGCAGTGAGTCCTCCTCTTGGACTGAACAGATGCCTTGGCATCCATGAAAGATTCTCCCTCCCTGACCTCACTCCTAGAGTGCGGCTCTGGGGAACATCTCTCTCCACCTCCAAACCCCCCTCCTCTAGCCCGGGGTCAGCCTGCTTTACTTTAATGACTTTGCAGTTAATTTTCACCCTCTCGAACACTGACATTTTGCAAACATAGCATGACTCCAGCATAAAAGGCAAACCACGCATACCCCTTAGAAGCCTGGACGCTGACCTTTACCTTCCGTCAATTTAAGCAAAGCCCAATATCCAGGAACGCAGGTGACCTTTAAGCACCATTTTCTGTGGCTCTTCTCTGTTGAAAGCCAAGAGAAGAATGTCCTGGTCACCCAGATACAAAACTTCAGGATAGGTGTCTGCAATGCTGATGGTTTCAAACAAGACCCAAGGCTGCTTCTGCTCTGTCTGGTGAGTCAACGGATCCCAGGCGTGCAGTAACTATGACTGGAAATTCCATATACCAGTTTTGGTGAAAAATACAAATCAAGCCCTCTTTTTCAGAAAACAGGTTTATTGTTTTAGTAGAATTAGCTTTTAGGAAGGGCTACAATGAAGCTACATCTCTGATTCTCCTCCCTAAGTCAAGCAGCACTTAAGCTGTGAAGTGTGTGTGTGAGGAGACAGGCGGGGTTCACGGAACAGAACACCGAAGGCAAATGCACTTTTGGCTCGAAACTGAAAAATAAAGGTCTCTTCCATTTACTTAGGTAAACGCAGTGCAAAGGGGTCCAGGAATATGTCAACACTCACATCACGATGGGTAGAAGGTCAGTGGGGAAAGAACACCTTCCATTTGTCATAGACATTACCGCAACTGACTTTCACTGTGGAGGGCAGGGCGGTGATCCTCACTGAACAGACAGGAATGGTGAGGGCCTCACTGGTTAATGTCACTCCAAAGGACTCAGGATGAGTAAATGGGAGAACTAAGACTTAAAGTCCCTCTTCTCTTCCTCTCTCTCTCTCTCTCTCTCTCATACACACACACACACACACACACACACACACACACACACACACACACTTTTCTACATACTTCAACCCTGGGCTAATTTCAGCAGGAGATATCTGGAATCTTAAAAGATATTTCTGAGAATGGAGATAAAGGCTAAAAGTAAAGCACATGAAGCAAATTAACAAGTGACAAGGTCAAAGTAGTCTTATGTTTTCGAAGGACCAATTAGAACCCTAGGTCACACACTCTGAAACTCTGATGACACGTATGTGCACACACATAGGCCTGTGTGTATTTAATGGGTGGTGGGCTTCCCTGCTGGCTCAGTGGTAAAGAATCTGTCTACCAATGCAGGGGACATAGGTTCAGTCCCTGGGTCAGTAAGATACTCTGGAGAAGGAAATGGCAACCCGCTCCAGCATTCTTGCCTGAGAAATTGCACAGACAGAAGAGCCTGGCAGGGCTGTAAAAGAGTCAGGTACAACCTAGCAACTAAACAACAATTTATCAGTGATAAGTGTACATAGAGAATGAACCCTCATCCATCCACTACTCTTCAATAACCATCAGCCCAAAGGCAATGTTATCTCTACCCCTGTCCAGGGCCCACAAGCCCAACACTGGGTTATGTTGAAGCAAGTCTCAGCTATTATATAATTTGCTCTGTAACTCTAAAAGAGAAAAGTCTCACTCTGTTTCTCTCTGGACATTATCACAATACCATCCTAACACTTTTGGAAATAATACTGGAAAGCAATTAAAGGCAATCTTCTAATGCAAACCCCACATTTGACAGGGAATTAAGGGAGGCCCAGGGAGAAGCTGTGGAATATAGGGATGAGTAAAGGCAAGTAGCTGTGTTAGCTAAACCTCTGATTCCCAGCTGAATGCCCTTTCAGAACAAGCAAAACATCAGTGTTATGGAGAAACCAGGAAGAATGCTAAGGCTGCTTGAAAGGGTTGGCATTTGAAATAAATCTAGAACTAAAGTGAAGAAATTGCTGCAGCCAGGTTCTCACTGACACAGAAAGCAAACACACAAATGACCTCTGTGCCCCTTCTCTCCCCTTCCTCCTCCTCTATCGCCCCATCACAAGCTGAAATCTTTCAAATCTAAATGATTCCCACTCAAATCATCACTTACAAGTAGGTGGCATTAACAGTGGTAAGAAATTAGCACATTATTTTGGGAAAATGAGCTTCTGTATCCCGAGGTCTAAAGTGTGTGCACTCCCCCGGCCATCTTTGCATCGCGAGTCCCTGCTCAGCGGCAAGAAGCAGGCAGCAGCAGCGAGGGGTTGAGTACTGCTGCCCTCTGTGTTTCGTGGGCGACTCCTGCTTGCCGATCTGTGTCTGACGATAAACAGGACTATTGCTACTCCACACAACCTCAGATGCCCAGCATTACTAGGTGGGTTTGTATGCGTTTTGCTGAGGAATGAACACTCATGATAAATGAGCTTTAGCTTACTGTCTGCAATAAGCATAAATAAATCCCTCTCCAATTACAGCCTAAACAAGGTAGAAGGGGCAAATGCTGAGTGGTTTATTTGCCACAGTTGACACACACCATAAAGCATGGACATAGCAGCATAGCATGGGACTCGACAGTTCTAAGGCTGATGCTGGTACATGTCGTTTCTACAATCCTGCAGAAATGCACTGAATCATTACATTCTATTCATGGGGACCCGGACTGATTATGATGAGAGCGATGCTTACAGGAATAACAAGAATTCTTGTGAAAAGTGATCCATACACAGTGAGTGCTAAGTAAGGTCACAGCTTGAGGCTTGAGTACATGAGAGGAGAGTGAACTCAGAACCTTACGTTTAAGGTGAAATAACTGATATGGTCTCTTTTTGAAGTCAGATTTTTACTTGGCCACTTGCCAACACACTAAATGACTTAAACTGAACCTCAGTTTCCTCATCTGCAAAATGGAGATAAAACTAGTGCCTATTTTAGAAGGCTGTGAGAATAAAATAAGATGGAATTTATAAAGTACTAACATGGTGTCTGGCAGGTGGTACATGCCCAGTGGCTTTAAAACCATTATATCATTGCTATTCTATTTCTAAAAGTGTACTCTATAGAGGACAAGCCCTGAAAGATAACTAGAGTTCACGGCCAGATAATTTAGGGAAACTGTATATATGACATTCCCCATCTTGGAGATTCAGGATATGAAAGTTCACAGCAGTCCTACAGGAAGGAAACTCACATGACTTCATCACAGGGGTTCATAAAGTGGTCAGAGCACATCCTTTGCTGACCTGGGTCCACACAACATGCTTTAGGGAATGCTTCATCCGGAGTATCACTAATACCCTTGGCTGAAACCTTGCCCCTTTAGGTTATTTCCCAGTTTGAAAGTCAGCAGTATGGCAGCATCACCCTGGTAAAGCTCCGCAAATATCCTTACTGTGGTCTGTACTGACACTCATTCTACCAAAGGGACTTTCTTGGAAATCTTCTACCTGCTCTATGACCCTGGAACTTTGAACTCATATTGCATTTCTGATCCAGAAGTTAGTGCTGTCAAGAAGTTACAAAAGCAAGTTCAAGTTTGCCAAACTTTGATTTTTCCTCTCTTGCCTCTAAAGCAGACCTAAGCCAGCCTTTACTTACATGCCTTGAATATCACAAAATACATGTGGTCTGAAATCTCTTTTTCAGAAATTAACGTTATATGGGACTGGAACAGAGAAAGTTTATCTAGATCACAGGAAGGGTTTATGAAACCTTATGACAGAGCACCCTCATTTGTCTAACAGCCCTTCCTTCCAGTTTAAATACAAACCTGGAAGTTCTCAGTTCACATACTGTTGAAGTTTAGCTTGGATGATTTTGAGTATTACCTTGCTAGTATGTGAACTGAGTGCAATTGAACAGTGGTTTAAACCAAGAACTTTCAGATGTACAAGCTGGATTTAGAAAAATCTAGAGATCAAATTACCAAGATCCATTAGATCACAGAAAAAGCCAGAGAATACCAGAAAAACATCTATTTCTGCTCCATTGACTACACTAAAAAGCCTTTGACTGTGTGGATCACAACAAACTGTGGAAAATTCTTCAAGAGATGGGGATACCAGACCATCTTACCTGCCTGCTGAGAAACCTATATGCAGGTCAAGAAGCAATCGTTAGGGCCAGATATGGAACAATAGACTGGTTGGAAATTGGGAAAGGAGTGTGTCAAGGTTGTATATTGTCACCCTGGATATTTAACTTCTTTGCAGAGTATATCATGAGAAATGCCAAGCAGGATGAAGTACAAGCTGGAATTGAGACTGCCAGGAGAAATATCAATAAACTCATATACACAAATGACATCACCCTAATGGCAGAAAGTGAGAAATTAAAGAGCCTCGTGATGAAGGTAAAAGGGGAGAGTGAAAAAGCTAGCTTTAAACTCAACATTCAAAAAACTAAGATCATGGCATCCAGTCCCATCACTTCATGGCAAACTGATGGGGAAACAATGGAAATAGTGACAGACTATTTTCTTGGGCTCCAAAATCACTGCAGATGGTAACTGCAGCCATGAAATTAAAAGATTCTTACTCCTTGGAAGAAAAGCTATGACAAACCTAGACAAAGTATTAAAAAGCAGAGACATTACTTTGCCAACAAAGATCCATCCAGTCAAAGCTATGGTTTTTCCAGTGGTCATGTATGGATGTGAGAGTTGGACCATAAAGAAGGCTGAACACCAAAGAACTGATGCTTTCAATTAATGCTATCATTTGGTGGTGCTGAAGACAGCCTTGGTCCCTGTAGATATCAGAAACTTAGTGCCCAAAAGGTAGCTTGTCCTAGATTCTGGCATATTCCCTGTACTGTGTATGTATTCTCTTATCTTCTTTGGTTGAGCCATTTTCTCNACTGATGCTTTCAATTAATGCTATCATTTGGTGGTGCTGAAGACAGCCTTGGTCCCTGTAGATATCAGAAACTTAGTGCCCAAAAGGTAGCTTGTCCTAGATTCTGGCATATTCCCTGTACTGTGTATGTATTCTCTTATCTTCTTTGGTTGAGCCATTTTCTCTGGAAGGCCTTCCCTGAAGGGAACCGCATCTCCTGCATCCTAACTGTGGCTTATTTCCAACCTGACATATGATTGTACTGTTTCCAAACTGTTCATCTGACCATTCTCTGCCCAGGAAATTCTGGGTACATCTTCAGGGCAGTTAACCTATAGTCATTCTTGCCTTTCTATAGACCCAGGAAATCTTAGGAAAAAAAAAAGTTATGTATCTTCAGAAGCTAATGAACTGCTTCATTGCTGGTCCCTGGCATATTTATGAAAGTATCACATTCATTTAGTCACCTTTGGGAAAGGGATATATTTAAATCTCAGCACCTGTTATTACTTATCATAATATCATAACAGCTTAATAACTGTCAAAAACCACTGGGTCCCCATGTCTGTGAAACAACCTAATTATGTGTAGAGGAAAAAAAATTATTTGAGAGGAAAAACAAAAGGAAAGAAAAGTATTACAAGCATGACTTTATTCACAAAAGACTTGTAAATAATAACTGTGTAGATCACAAGGCAACCAGAGACTAAAGAGGCAGATAAATTTATTGGTTGTGGAAGAATTCCACTAGTGCTAATTTCATCCCTAAATAGAAAATGTTATTGTAACCATCTATTTCACTTTACAGTTCTGAACTCCACAACTTCACAATTGGGCATCTGCATGTATAACAATGTGGCTTATATGATATTGTTTTTTCTAAAGCTTCTGGACTCATGCTAATTCTGCCTTCAAGTGAAAGGGTCTTTCTCAGCGTTAGCTGCTGGGCAGAATTCATGATGTATCTTGACCTAGACTGAAATTCTGAGTACCTTATCCCCTCCCACATTGACTCATAACATATCCAGAGGTAGTAAGCAAAGCTGGGAAATATTAATTCTCTAACATCTCAGTGATAATATCTTTTTATTACACCTGAAAAGAAATTGAACCAGTCAGCAGCAACCATGGAGGCTAAGATAACACAAGATAACAGTTTTATTAAAAACCCACACATACCCTTGACAAAGGACAGACTTCCTAAACATAACAGCTTAAACAAGGCAACTGCTAGAAAGATAGGAGGGGTTGAGAGCAGTTGTGTGGTATTACATTTTCAAAAATTTCAACCTGCGATTTGAGGCTTTGAGAAATATTAAGTTTTTACATTTTTTTTTTACCAATCAGTATCCAAAACCCCAGAACAACAGTGAGCCCCACCACAAAGCTAAGAGTGGAAGAGCACCCTGATTCTCCAATATGTGCAGAAATGCAGAGAGGTGTGGATGTATCATTTTTTGTTCACACTAGCACATTAACAACACCGAGATAATATCATTTGTTTAACTTTCATAAAACCCATGGCTGTTCTGCCACTAACATTCTGGTTCACGCTTTAATCATTTTTCAACTGCTTCACGGCCACAGCTCTTGGTTGGCCTTTGCCATCCGTCTAGATTATGGATAGAGTTTATCCTGCGTTCAGAGGCAGGTTTCATTTTTTTTCCCCTTATTCCCACTGTAATCTATCCATTCAGCCAGTTAAATTGGCCCCAAATACACCAAGGAATTAGATTTTAATGTTTATTACTAATTTCCTCCTACACTTAATATCATGGGCTTTTTTTTTTTTTTTTTTAATGCATGCCTCTGGTTTGAGTGGATGCCCTGAGTTGTAAATCAGATTTATTGCTGGAGATAGACGAGCACCTTTCCTTGTTACG
This sequence comes from Neotragus moschatus, assembly GCA_006410615.1. NCBI lineage: Eukaryota > Metazoa > Chordata > Mammalia > Artiodactyla > Bovidae > Neotragus > Neotragus moschatus. Next base: position 930,303 of record SJYA01003019.1, on the reverse strand, counting down.
CAGATAGATTTCTGTCTGCAGAATGCTTGTAAGAGCAGCTGCTGAGACTGGTGAAAGGCCTGGCTGCACAAACATCTTTTGGGGAACCTGTTACAAAGGCAGATTCCCAAAGATCCCTGGGATTCTGATTCCAGGGATGTGTAGTGAGGCCTGAAGAAGCTCAACTTTGATGAAGCTTCCTCCGAAACTGTGATGCACAGCCAAATAAAAGAACAATTGTTTTATAGCAGGGATTGCCTACTCTAAGCTATAAAGAGATTTTCCACCCAAAGAACAGGCAGATATTTATCCCAAATGTTTTAAGTGAACCAGTTAGCACCAGCTTTTCCAGTCCCACTGTACAGAAGTCTCATCTCTCAAGGTTTAGTTTATTTATCCAATAAATAACTCCTGTGAAATGAATGAAATCCCTAAGTGCTGTTGGTTGTCGTTTAATATGAATTCATCTAGTGAAGGCTCTGTGTCCTCAGATAAAATGTAGTGTTTCCCTTAGCTTGCTGAGGCATTAACTTCTAGTCTCACTGCCCTCATCTCTTCTACCAAAGGAGAAACAATATGTTTTTTAAGCTGCTTTCTCCCCATCCCCTGCCCCCTGTCCCCACCTCCATTCCCAAATATAATTGCTGAATTAATTTTAACCATGGATCCTCACAGGAACAAAGTTACAGACTTTGGTGTAGCGTGAGAGGTTTGTATCAGCAATTAAAACTTTAGTTAATTACCTGTCAGCAGATTCCCTTCACCTGGCAATCTACTAAAAGGTGATAAACTAAAGCTCACAGTTTAAAGCATAGTCTGGTCCTGGTCTCTTCACCTGAGTGCCCACCTTCTAGTCCCAGCTTCCTATTACTGTCCTTTACTTGTCTGTTTTAGAGAAGGAAATGGCAATCCACCCTAGTATTCTTGTCTGGAGAATTCTGCAGACAGAGAAGCCTGGCAGGCTACAGTCCCTGGGGTCACAAGACTTGAACACAACTTAGTGACTAAACCAGCACCACCACCACTTGTCTGTTTTATGACACTTGCTTCTCTGGTGTCGTAAAGAATATGCCTGCAATGCAGGAGACCTGGGTTCAATCCCTGGGTTGGGAGGAAGATCCCCTGGAGAAGAGAATGGCAACCCACACCAGTATTCTTGCCTGGAAAATTCCAAGGACAGAGGAGCCAGGTGGGTTGCAGTCCAGGAGGCTGCAAAGAGTCAGACACGACCAAGCGACTAACACTAGCAGCAAGCTAACACGACCGTGACAGTTACCTGCTTTGGCAACTATGAAAGAGATTCCAGGTTTCCAACACTATCAAATAAATGACCATCTCTTGCTACTAGAGTTGAAAAATCCTTGTAAAATGGGTAAATACTTTGTAAAATGAGAAACGATTATTGGCTGTTGACCTATGGTCTTAGAAAATCCATTTATCTGCCCCTTCTTTCCTTTATCATGTGTATCATACTTTGTAACAGTAAACGTGTTTGATGAGAGTTTTCTCACATTATGCAGGGATGATGAACAAAGTGTATAATATAAATGACATATCAAATAATGACACATTTAATTCCCGTGAATTGTATCCTCTGTTCATAATTATATCTTCAGTTAATATTCAGTTAGGAATATTTGAGGGTGTGTATCTAAATGCCACAGACATGTCACACTATGGATCACTTTACACATAAACCAAACTTTGTTCTGCTTCTGCTCAGCATAACCCCTCAACCTGGCAGGTTTATTTTCTCTGCTTTGAGTGAACTCCTATTCGGAATGAAGGCTCATTTTTATTGACTCTTCCACATGCAATGCTTTTCATCCTCTTGATTTAAAATTAGGAAAGCTTCATGCAGCTAGCATTTGGGCCCCAGATCAAGCTAGTGTACACTGAGAAAGAGTACTAGTTTATTTCATATCTCTGGGAAAACCATAGTTTTAAAGGAATCATTGTATAGCGAGGTACAGAGTCATGTGGAGAAGTAAGATGATAAACTGGAAATGAACTGTGTGCCCTTGAGTAAATTCCAAGTTACCAGAAGCAATGAGAAAACTATTGGCATTTTAGGAATATTTTGTTAACAGCCCAGGTTTGCTCTGCTGTAATTACCTACAGGCATCAAACGCTCTGCCGCAGATCCCAAGACTTCCTGTGAGTCTTGTTGGAAAAACTCTCCCTAAATCATCCCTACATCACACATCACAGCTCTCAAAATACAGGAGAAAATCAATCAGTCAATCAATCCATAAAAAGAAGAAGGCTAGGGTAAAAACATGGATAACAGAGAACTCAAGGGAGACATTGCAAAAGACGTGAAGAAGGTCTGGCTTGCTTGATCAGGGAAGTGCAGTGTGAGCTGAGGTTTGAGACCCTGAGCTTTGTCATGAAGGAAGACAGAGCCTGCTTTGCTCCTTATTTTCCTATTCTGGTAAAATAATGGCCAATAAGTTAAATTTGCTTCTGAATCTTTCAGGAACATCTCTCTTGCCAGTCCCTCTCCCATTGTCTTTAGGACTTCTCCTTCATAAAGCTCCAGTATTCCTTCAGCTCACCCATTTTCCACAACATGCCTATCAACAACTATTGTACATCTTAAAAAAGATATCTGACAGAATGGACAGAGGAGCCTGGACAGCTATATTCCAGGGGATCACAAAGTCAGACATGACTGGGTGGCTAACACACACATGCATTATAACATGACATGGAGACCGGTTCCTAGTCCAACATACTGAATCCAAAGGATAACCGAGAAGATAAGAGTTTTGAACCTCTCTCTACAGGTTATACAGCCTTGATGTACTCTTTTCCCGATTTGGACCAGTCTGTTGTTCCATGTCCGGTTCTAACTGTTGCTTCTTGACATGCATACGGATTTCTCAGGAGGCAGGTAAGGTGGTCTGTTATTCCCATCTCTTGAAGAATTTTCCAGTTTGTTGTGATCCACCTAGTCAAAGGCTGTATCTTGTCACCTTGCTTATTTAACTTATATGCAGAGTACATCATGCAAAATACCAGGCTGGATGAAGCATAAGCTGGAATCAAGATTGGCAAGAGAAATATCAATAACCTCAGATATGTAGATGACACCACCCTATGGCAGAAAGTGAAGAACTAAAGAGCCTCTTCATGAAAGTGAAAGAGGAGAGTGAAAAAGCTGACTTAAAACCCAGCATTCAGAAAACTAAGATTATGGCATCTGGTCCCATCACTTCATGGGAAATAGATGGAGAAACAATGGAAACAGTGACAGACTTTATTTTGGGGGGCTCCCAAATCACTGCAGATGGTGACTGCAACCAGGAAATTAAAAGACACTTACTCTTTGGAAGAAAAGTTTTGACTAACCTAGACAGAATATTAAAAAGCAGAGACATTACTTTGCCAACAAAGGTGCATTTAGTCCAAGCTATGATTTTTTTCAGTAGCCATGTATGGATATGAGAGTTGGACTATAAAGAAAGCTGAGTGCTGAAGAAATGATGCTTTTGAATTGTGGTGTTGGAGAAGACTCTTGAGAGTCCCTTGGACTGCAAGGAGATCCAGACAGTCCATCTTAAAGGAAATAGTTCTGAATATTCATTGGAAGGACTGATGCTGAAGCTGAAGCTCCACTACTTTGGCCACCTGATATGAAGACCTGAGTCCTTTGAAAAGACCTGATGCTGGGAAAGTTGGAAGGTGGGAGGAGAAGGGGATGACAGAGGATGAGATGGTTGGATGGCATTACTGACTCGATGGACATGAGTCTGAGCAAGCTCCGGGAGTTGGCAATGGACAGGGAAACCTGGCATTTGCAGTCCATGGGGTCGCAAAGAGTCAGACATGACTGAGCGACTGAACTGACCTGAACTACAGGTTATAAATTAATTATGTCTAATTATTTGTAAAAGCAACATTTACTGAACACACATGCAATTTTCTGTGCTAGATATAACGATAGAGACACTACGAAGAGATGGTGAACTGTATCCTCAAGAAATTAAATAGGAGAGATGATGAGGATTAGATAGGGCTTCAAAAACCATGTGAGTTCGGACAAGGGATAGATGATATACAGGTAAAGGGTCCAGAAAGAGAACACGTAAAGGTTAACATTGAGCTGAGCCTTAAAATATAAAGACACTTAAAAGATGCAGAAAATTAGAGAAGGGGGAGTAATGTTCCCGTTGGGAATACCATGAGCAAAAGTACACTTCCCTCAAAACACCAGTGTTTCCAGGCCAGCCCCCAGCTTGACTGAGTCATACTCCCCCTGTCTGCTAAACACGGCGCCAGCCGCCACTGGGTCCTAACAGCCAAAGAGAGCCACTCAAGGCATGGCCCTCTCTCAGACTTCTTGATAACAGCTCCTCATCCCTTCTTATTCTCACGCAATCTGCAATCTTTACTTTCTTCAAGAGAGTTGCAGGAACGCCACTATCAGCAGCGGTGAGGACCCCAGGAGGAATTGTACAGAAACTGAGAAGCATGGGAAGAGCTAAAAACAAAACAGGGGCTGCATTCAAAGTTCAGCTCACTTAGATACCAAAGTTAATGCATTCCCAAACAGAACATGTGGGGGAAACAAACGAAATCCCGTCTCTAATGACAGGTACCTGGAAACGCTTACCTTGTGTTCCCATAAAAGCAAACAGGGAACTGAATTTGAAAAACAAAGCAAGGCTAGTAAATTCCTGAAAGGAGACAGTTCTTTTTCCTTGGAGACAAACCAAATTATGCATTGCCTCTCCCACCAGCAATATACTCTGGCTCAAATATTTTTAAAAGAAGGCTGTTGAACATCTGCTAAACAATTAATGGTATGCAGCGGTGTGCTGGAATGGTCCCTGGGAAGGTATTAGCAATCCTGCTTATGAGACATGAAATGTTGCAAGCAGTGGTCCTTCTTCCCTTTTTTGAGACTGTATTTTATTTTTGTTTTCTCCTGCCTATAAGGGGGAATGAAAGGAAAGGGAAGGGAGATTAGGTGGAAGTTCGGCATCAAATTCTCTTCCTCATCATGTCTTCTTTCCCCCAGGCAAGAAAGGGGATATTTTTCTGCTTTCTCTTCCTAGCCATCCCAATATGAATGTGTTAATTTCAATTTAAACAAATGATGGCAACTCTCTCAATCCAACTGATCACCTACCCAACATGCCAAATTTTCTATGTGTGNGGCATCAAATTCTCTTCCTCATCATGTCTTCTTTCCCCCAGGCAAGAAAGGGGATATTTTTCTGCTTTCTCTTCCTAGCCATCCCAATATGAATGTGTTAATTTCAATTTAAACAAATGATGGCAACTCTCTCAATCCAACTGATCACCTACCCAACATGCCAAATTTTCTATGTGTGAAAGGAGAATTCCCTCCACTGTCTTGGTACCATAGTCTACCCTCTGTTCTAACAGTTAAAAAAAAAAAAATCAGGTAGTTAGACTTAGCTTAGAACAATCTCCAACATGAAACCGATATTCTGCTTCCTCATCACAGTCATTGAAGAGAGCCAGCCTTAACACAAGCCTTGTCTTTTGCATATGAAAGCCTGGCTGAGAGTAACTTCGTACCTCTCCCCCTTGAAACTGCCAGTCCTAACACTATTATGACAACATGGCTAAAATCAATACAGCGAAAATTTCCAAGACTCAATTCCTATGTCAGCCCTTGACAGTCTCTTCTTTTATTCTTCAAACTGGAGCTGATTACCCACATATAAGAGTACCTTCACTCTGGTCATCCTAGGAAGCACAAAAGGCCAGGTAATCAGGTTTTGAATTACACTGCCTAAAGGTGTATGAGAGATACTATCAGAAGAACCTGGGGCAGCCTGGATGACTGGAAGCCAGATAATTTTCTCACTCTCTCCAAAATGGCCCAGTCTAAGTTTGGGCTTTTGTCTCAAACTACAGTTTCCTTTTGTTCCCTTGGCAACCCTGCAGAATACACATCTAAGCTGCAGAGGTCTCCTTCCAATCTCAGCATGTTTACCTATGTTCCCAGTAATACACTCCCTTTTGCCAGCCCCTCCTCTGAGGGATCTGAGTACTGTTCTCCAAATCTCCAGCTACGGGATGAACCATGAATATTAACTGGATAAATTTTCTAGATCTTCCCAACTTTGGATTACTCTTTGCCAACTGTAACTTAGACCAGTGGAATTATTCTTTCCTGGTTATCAGGAATGACCTTTCTTTCCTCCATGGAACTACGGATCCATGGGTGCCTTTGCTGTATAAATTTTCCAGGCCAAGTCACTGGTTAAAGCAGTTTCAGATCATTAGCCACTCTTGGGATTTCTATCTTTTTTTTTTTTTTTTA
>SJYA01003019.1:887876-923910 GCA_006410615.1 Neotragus moschatus | reverse complement strand
TGTATTTTATTTTTGTTTTCTCCTGCCTATAAGGGGGAATGAAAGGAAAGGGAAGGGAGATTAGGTGGAAGTTCGGCATCAAATTCTCTTCCTCATCATGTCTTCTTTCCCCCAGGCAAGAAAGGGGATATTTTTCTGCTTTCTCTTCCTAGCCATCCCAATATGAATGTGTTAATTTCAATTTAAACAAATGATGGCAACTCTCTCAATCCAACTGATCACCTACCCAACATGCCAAATTTTCTATGTGTGAAAGGAGAATTCCCTCCACTGTCTTGGTACCATAGTCTACCCTCTGTTCTAACAGTTAAAAAAAAAAAATCAGGTAGTTAGACTTAGCTTAGAACAATCTCCAACATGAAACCGATATTCTGCTTCCTCATCACAGTCATTGAAGAGAGCCAGCCTTAACACAAGCCTTGTCTTTTGCATATGAAAGCCTGGCTGAGAGTAACTTCGTACCTCTCCCCCTTGAAACTGCCAGTCCTAACACTATTATGACAACATGGCTAAAATCAATACAGCGAAAATTTCCAAGACTCAATTCCTATGTCAGCCCTTGACAGTCTCTTCTTTTATTCTTCAAACTGGAGCTGATTACCCACATATAAGAGTACCTTCACTCTGGTCATCCTAGGAAGCACAAAAGGCCAGGTAATCAGGTTTTGAATTACACTGCCTAAAGGTGTATGAGAGATACTATCAGAAGAACCTGGGGCAGCCTGGATGACTGGAAGCCAGATAATTTTCTCACTCTCTCCAAAATGGCCCAGTCTAAGTTTGGGCTTTTGTCTCAAACTACAGTTTCCTTTTGTTCCCTTGGCAACCCTGCAGAATACACATCTAAGCTGCAGAGGTCTCCTTCCAATCTCAGCATGTTTACCTATGTTCCCAGTAATACACTCCCTTTTGCCAGCCCCTCCTCTGAGGGATCTGAGTACTGTTCTCCAAATCTCCAGCTACGGGATGAACCATGAATATTAACTGGATAAATTTTCTAGATCTTCCCAACTTTGGATTACTCTTTGCCAACTGTAACTTAGACCAGTGGAATTATTCTTTCCTGGTTATCAGGAATGACCTTTCTTTCCTCCATGGAACTACGGATCCATGGGTGCCTTTGCTGTATAAATTTTCCAGGCCAAGTCACTGGTTAAAGCAGTTTCAGATCATTAGCCACTCTTGGGATTTCTATCTTTTTTTTTTTTTTTTAATTCTGGATCCCAGATGTCATCACAGAAAGGCATCCTTAACTAATACATAAAGTAAGATTCAAATTTAGGAAACTAATCAAACCGTCTTTGGAGTGTGATATGACAACAACTGTCCCTGGCATGGCCACTGGGCTGATAACAAGGGATGTTTCTGGACTTTGTTTTCCAGTTTAACCAACTATGTGTAACTGCCATGTGCCACCACTGCTCACCAAAGATCAAAGGCCAACCTTCTTGGCAGGAAACAGCCAAGAAGATCATCAAAGGCTCTGCGCTAAGTTTGTTCAGGCCTTAGGCTTACAAGCTGCCCTCAGAGGTTCTCCAGTTGGCTTCTACGCTCTGTGCGCATGCTCAGTCATGCCCAACTCTTTGTGAGCCCTTGGACTGTAGCCTGCCAGACTCTGTGCATGGGGATTCTCCAGGCAAGGATACTGGAGTGGGTTGCCATTTCCTACTCCAGGGGATCTTTCCGACCTAGGGATCAAACCTGTGTCTCTTGCATTGCAGGCAGATTCTTTACCATTGGGCCACTGGGGAAATCCCTTTCTACTCTCTTATATATTCTTATTTTTTTCAGGACTTTTTCACCATCAGTATGATTTGTAAAGTGTCACTTTCAATGTGTTACCTGCCCAGCCTTCTCCACTGATGGAACCTTCATGAAGGCAAAGGCTCTATCTCATGCTGAGAACACTTCTTGGCTCAGAGTAGCCAGCAACTCAATCAACAAATGTCTGTTGATGGATGCAACTGACTGCATCCTTTTGCTGCAGAATAGCAAGCTGGCTCTACCCAGTCCTTACTCCTAAGAGTCACCTTTCTCCAGTGACACTCTGAACCAGGCACATCTCTGCTTCTAGGTCTCCATGGCTTCCCAGAGTCCATCACAGAAAGAAGAAATACCTCAGCCTGGCATATTTCCGCCTTCCACCTCCGTGTCCCATGCTTAGCACAGTGACTTTTATATGTCTGTTTTTTAAGTCAGTGTTGTTTTTTATTTTTTTTTTAAGGAAAAACATTTTATGAAATTCTAATAAAGTAAAAAGATGGAATCCAAGTAGAAAAGAGGCCAGTGACCAACCTTCTTGGCCTTCTTCTAGACCTAGGCACACCTCCAGGAACCTCCAGGAAACCAGAGAATGGAATTGGAAAAACCTGCTCCTTGTCCCCACTTATTCAGCATACCCAAAGCCCTCAGGGCTTTCATGTTCCTTCCCTGATTATTCCAAGAGTATGCTTGGAATAATCTCTTCAATTCAATCTTATCCATTTTTCAAGGTCCTACCCAAAGACCACCTCCTCCATGAAGCTTTTTCCTGTGTCATTTTGACTGGCTGCAATTTACCATTGCTTTAAATTTCTCATAAAACTTTGATTGTTAATAATAAAAAAGGATAAAAGGAAAAATAACACCTGACTCTGCACCAGGCATTACCCTATGTGTGTAACCTAAACTAACTTGATCCTCACACAATTCCATTGTTACAGAAGCTATGGAGAAGTCTCCTCTCAGAGTCTAGAGACTAGGTAAGTGATGGAGCAAGACTGAAACCGCTGGTCTGGCTGCAAAACTGCCAAGTCCAAGCACTCATAAATGTGCTTAAGCATAAGTGAAGTCTCTCAGTCATGTCCGACCCTTTGCGACCCCATGGACTGTAGCCTACCAGGCTCCTCCATCCCTGGGATTTTCCAGGCAAGAGTAGTGGAGTGGGTTGTCAGAAATGTGCTACTGCCTCTCTGTAAAGGCATTTATGCATTTCACTTGTTCCAAGATCCCCCCACTGCCCACTTCCCCCACCCCAAAGTATCACCACCACTGCCACCACCAAACTCTGAAACACCACAACTAGATTATACTTTCTGAAGGCAAAAGCCATTGTCTACTGGCCTTGATGCAACACCAGTATAGCGCTCTGCAAAAATAAGGACCCAATACATGGTGTTAATTTATTATTAATATAGCACAATAATATCTATTTCTATATACCTGGAACTATTTGAATTACTATTGAGACTTCTATATGGCCTTTGGAAGAATATTTTCCCCATCATCTTTTACAAGTGAAAAGACAGAAGTTCGATGACATTCATTAATTTGTAAGATACTGACCAACCTGGGGTTCAGCTCCTGGCTATGGCCCTGGACAGCTCCTAAGTCTCAGCTATTTCTATTGTGCCTCTTTATCCCAAACTGAAAGAAAATTCTTCATAGCACGAATGATTCAAAAATAAAGTCTTACAGAAAGACCAGGAAAAACAAAAATTACTTGTAAAGTTAACTTTATTTTCAAGATTTCTGTAAGATGAAATATGCTATTATTTGAGGGAATTTTAAGTGATTCACTGATGGTTTTTGCCATGAACCAGGCAGGAAAATCACCTTTTTCTCTCACCTTGCTGGCTCCCATTAAGCAAAAAAAAAAAAAAAAAAAAGACAAGCAAGAGAACCTCCAAAGAATGAAGCCCTATTTCTGATCAGCAGTGGCACTAGTTAGTTTTGTTTTGCTGAAACAAATTGGGATCCCCTTCTGCCAGAGCCACTAGCCAGAACCCACGGATGGGAACACTGACCTGCTGTTAAGTGGGCTGCGTGGACAAGGACTTGGACCCCTGGCTTCAGCTCAAAGTGCACGGAGTTTTGGTTGAGCTTGTGAATCAGCAGTTCTGATATCTGAAAGGAAAAGAGAGTGAGTGCCACTGAAGTTGTCACACCGACTATTTACAAATGTGCTGAGCAATAGTCACCATGCTGATCCAGGCATCCTGATATTATACATGGGAGTGATATAAGTGAGTGGTATATTCTTTTAAGCTTTTAGTCCAGAATATGCAGATAGAATTATTTTCTAAGCATGATTTCACTTTATATTCGAATTGCTACAAAATAGAGCAAACGATTAGGAAACCAGATCATTTCTACTGTTAAAAAATTACCATGGTATTAGTTTTAAAAAATCACCCTGGGTTTCTTTGAGAGTGCATTTGTTATACACAAGAACTTAAAAGAAGCAAATATGTAGAATTTATAAATTCTGATGATATTCAGACCCATTTATTTTACTTTTGGATAGCAAACTCCATCTTAATCCCTATTTTGCTTCCCTCCTCTTACTCAGCTTTCCAAGACTAGGAAGTTCATGGGTATTTGTTGATGATAAATATTGTTCTACTAAAATAATAACTTATGATGTCATAGTTCAGTTGCTAAGTCGTGTCTGACTCTTTGAGAGCCCCCATGAACTGTAGCAGGCCAGGATTCCCTGTATGTATTTATTTCAAATGTATAATAAATTAAGCATTTGAAACAAAGCATAACCACAACTTAACATGTTGGCTGACTCTTGTTTCATATTATGAACCCCAAACCACTCCTCAGGCTGATGCTTCTGACTCACAGACCCACAGAATTCTGTGCCATGAAATATTCAACTCCAACAAATGACAAAGGACCTTGTTTTAGTAGTAACAGTATAAGGCAAGGTTTTCTAGACAAGGTAAAACTATTCATGTGTTTAAAGTAAAAAAAAAAAAAAAAGAAAGAAAGAAAACAGATCAATCTGCTCTTTCACTCATCCTTTTGAGTAATTTGTGAAAAGCTATCTGAGAAAACCATACTCCTATTATCTGGTCTCCTTGCCTCATTTTTAATGTTCTAGGAACCAATGTAATGTTCTATTTCATATGCTATTTAAGTCTAGTTAGATGCTTTCTGAATATCATTCTGCTAGTTAAATTCTTAAATTACTTTTCTTTTTATATTTATGGACTTTCGCTCAGTCCACTGAGTTGCCAAAATGACACCTCTGATCCTTTTATCAATTAAGCAGGGCCTGACAGCTTTGTTTTCAAGCAGAGTCTCTCGCAGAGGTCCCTGTTCAGTGATGGAACTGAACTGCCCTACACATGAACTTCTCTGCTTAACAGCAAGAACTTGGGATGACTGTCAGTGACCTATGACCCATGTCACGCACCTGGGATCCAGTTCAAGCTCAGCCTCTCAAATATTTCCATTTAGCAGACTGTGCAGGAAAATAAGGTTGTGAAAAAATTATGTTGAAACAGCTTTATTCTTTCTATATAAGCTACTCTTTTTCCTGGGTAACGAGAAACTTCCAGAATGCTCAAGGTTTATAGGAAGAGTGGATTTCTAACACAGATTGTGTAGACTGGTTTTCCTCTGTGTTCTGTAAAGTGTTACGATGTGCAAGTTCCTAGTCTATCTTATTCTTATCATTCAATCAGTAAGACCTTTCTAAGAATTTGATGGAGGATTTTCAGTAGCGGTTAAACAGGAAGGTTTGGCTCTTAAATAAACATACACACAGAGAAATGTGTCTATATATATGTGCAAACTATATAATCATGTATAAAATTAATATGCTTATATACATACACATGCTTATGTACACACACATACATATGTGCACATACATATGTAATTGTATTTGCATAAGAAATATTTTAACTTGAATAAGAAAAATCGAAGTAATTAAGAAATTGTTCTGTTTTTCAGAGTCCATCCCATGAACAAAACGGGACTCTGTATATGCACGAGAAAGACATCTCTCTTCCAACTTGCTGAAGTGATATGTATTTCTTCTCCCTGACAATGTTTCTTCCTCAAGAAAGAGATATAGATGAGAAACCAGAAGAGTGTTCATCTGAACAACATACTTCTAATTTATAATCTCCAGGAGAGTCCCTTGAAAAAAATAACTTCCCAAATTTGTTCTGGTTTATCACATTGCTTCATCGGTTTTATCTGTATCATTTACAAAATTAAACAGGCTATGCAAAAATGGTAGCAGATAAAGTATATTCAATGGATTTCACTTGCGTCAAAGAACACACAGAAAAGATAACATACTTTGTGGTGTGTGAAAGAACTTATGCACAGAAATAGAACTAAATAAAATTTACATTACATACAAGAATGAGCTCAATTAGAACCATGCATTTCTCTATGCAAGTAAATGAGTACGAAACTGTTGACAGATTTTGACAATATTTTAAATGTTCTCCATGCCACCTGCAGAAGCATTTATCCTGTATTGTCTTCATCATTTGTGAATTATTACATATATTTTCATATATATAGTATATAGTATCTATGCATTGAACACTTTCTATTGGCAAAGTTACACATTTCACAATATTTTTTTTTCCCTAGGACAACATAGCTCCATTGAAAGCAACATGAAGCCTAAAGGACACTCTTAAGTTTATCCTGTTAATATTTGAAGAACTGAGACTAGAATTTCATTCTGTTTGACTCCTAATCTTAGGGCATTTCCATAAAAACATTTTTCTCGAGCCAGCTGACAAAGACACAAAAAGTATATAGGAGGAGGTCCAGCTGAGCACATTTAGGAGATAAAAAATTGTAGCATATCATTAACTATGCTTCTATTTCCCATCTAACTGTGAAGTGCATGATTTATAACACCAGGCCTGTGTCATCTGATCAATTTGAGCTACAGGCAATTCCTAACCGTAGCCTCAGGACTGCTATGGTCTATTCAACAGTTAATATAATTGATAATGTTTGCGAGAGTCTTTGACCATGAAAGGAATAGAATAAACTGAGACTACAGAACAGTGTGGGGCAGCCTAAATGAAAGAACACAAGCTTGCATGATAAAGACTCAAGTGAAACGGTGTGTAATCGCCGGGAGCTCGGTCCTCCCGAAACAAGCTGAATCTGTTCATTTTTCTTTCTCTGTCCAGTGCAAGTGTGTCTTCCTAGCACATTTCATTTACCTTTGTACTGTCAGCCCTCTTCTGCTGCTCTCCATTTCCTATTCTCCTTCAGCTACATAATCATGAGCCAAGAAAAATCTATTATTGTTGGTGTCTGCCTATTTGATGGAATATGCCTATGATTCAAGTGCAACCCACACGTCATTTAAACTACCACTTAAATAGACAGTGGCAACTCAATACAAATACTTGGAAAGACGCTCTCAAAAGGATGCTGTGGAAGGGATCAGGTACATGGAAAACATCAATTCTCCTTCTCAGCTTCTACACAAGCATGAAATTTGAGTGTGGTAATCAGAACAGGGGTCAGGCTGAGGTAACGATGTTACAATTTTGAGGACTTGAAACAAAGGAAGTGTGCTTTCTGCTTAAGGCTCCATATCCACCGCGGATAGACGTGATGCTGTGCTCATGATAGTCACACGGGGATCTCGGCTGGCAGATCAGCCCCCTCAGCTGTGCACACCAGCAGAAGAGGGGAAAAGAGAGTTCTCTGGGTCCTAGAGACAAAATCTGAATGCTTCAGGTTGGAAGTGATGCATCACTTCTGCTCCCACTTCACTGGCCAGAATTAATCACACAGCTCTGCTTACAGAAGAGACTCATGCGTATAACCCTACTGGTACCCGGAAATGGTGAGCTGGAGATGGGTGGTCAACAGAATAGATCGCTACCACATAAAGAACACATTCAACATCCAAACGGTGCTTAATAAAACCAACAGAGGAAAATCGACTCTCAGACCATGAGAATCGAAGTGTCAAATGCTGAAACATGAAGAAAGAGAAGCTGAAGGACAGCAGAGCAGTGGTAATTTATGAAACATGACGCCCAAAGAAATGGTACAGAGTGAAAGTATTAATACCCACTCAAAATGGGCTTTCGCAGATTTATTGATTGCAAAGCTATATTGAGCCACACAACCGATGCTTATCTGAAGTTGCGAAGAGGGATGGAAACCCTACTGAACATAAGGAACATTTTGGTGCCAGGTTTAGAAGGAGACTTGCCTGGGATTACCTTGGAATGGACATAGTCAAGCCTGATCCTGTTAGGTTATTAAGGCCCCTTTAAAGAGTAATTGAAAGATATCGCTTTTGGAATTAACAGAGAAAGATCTTTCCCAGTTATTGCGATTTCTGGGTTAATGCATGAAAGAAGCAATGGAGCCAAACAGGACTTCTACTTATCAATTCTGTTCTTTGTTAGCACCAAAGCATCAGCTTGACTACAGTGTCTAAGGAGTTCTTCCTGTATGACAGAATGAAGAAATAACGTGTCCAGTTCACTTCCTTTCCCTAAAATCCCCATCACCAGCTCCAAACTTCTCTCCTTCTCCTTCCACTGTATTCTTCCAGCACAGCTCTTAGCTATTCTTTCGATTATAACTTCCTGTTTTAGTGACCTTCCTTGTGAACTTCAAAACATTTCTACAATTTCTCTCTCTGAAAAATCTGTGCAGGGCAGACTGAGTATATCGAAAATGGTCTAGGATTATTTATTGCATTTCACAATGAATCTTTAATTTCTAAAATTATTGCCGATAACCTGTTCCATTTTCAGAGGCACTTTTTCTTTCCCTGGATTTTGGTTTCTGCACCTGTCCAATGTATATGACAACACAAACGACTAAAGAGGAAGTTCGTTGTTGGGGGTTGACATTTCGTCCACAGTCGTTCCGTTCCTTTTAAATGTGTCCATGCCCTTTAAGGATTCGGCAAGACAACACGCAGGCTCCCTATCTCCCCAGCACAGCATCACAAACACAGCATGATGGTCCTTTCTCCTTCCAGGAAAGCCAGATACAAATCTGCTCACCTCTGAGGACTCAGAGAGAAGCTGGCAACTGGTGCAGGGGGTGTGGTATGCTCCACACCTGAGCAGCTGGCCTCAGGCAGCAAGATGGTCTAGCCCCGATGAGGCCAGCTAAGGGCAAGTGAGCCTTTTCTCACTCTCTGGAGATGTGAAGTCAAGAGTGGTGGAACCCTCCCGGACAGAGGTCACTTGATTAACCCAGCCCAACGTTGTCCAGATAACAAGGTCAAGTGCTTCTCACTGTGAGGAGTTTTCAATTTATTTCACAGACAAGATAACTTAATCTAAGCCAGCATCTGTCCTCCCTGGGGAGTGCTGTTGGAGGAAGTAAGGGAGGAGAGTTAAGAGCCCTTTGCGGGGGGCCCTGCCTGCCCAGTCATCAGGGTCCACCTGGCCAGGTCCCACTTTTTCCCCTGCTGGGAATTCTGTGCAGTAACTTTACAAGAAAGGGGCCGAGTATTGAGAGAGAGAGAATAAAGCCAGCTCTTCTCAAGCTCCATCTAATTCAGAGTACAGCCTTTAAAGGAGTGGGGTCCTGGCTGTCCTTTTCACTCTGCACTCAGTTGCAATTCCTATGTAATTTATGACAAAGGAAGTCAGTTGCTTTTGCCTGCCTCCGGTTCCTTCTCTCTCCCCCATATTTTTCTTTAAGGACCCATGTCCTTCTTTATTCTCAGCCCATTTGATTTAGGAGGGGCTTCCTTAACTCCTGACGTGGGGGAGGGTATGACACATTGAGTTATCACTGACGGAGCCCTAGCCTTCTGACTCCCAGGCTAGTTGAGACATCTCCACTTTACCGAAGTCTAGCCTGTGAGAATTATCACCCTAGGCTTTTGGGGTGCACTCAGGGGAGAGGCACTGTCTTTTGAATGGAATTGATAAGATGACTAAGTAAAAGACTGGGACTTCCTGGGGCCATTCTCATCTTCCTATGTACTGGCTTCATTCTCAGGCAGATTTCTCGTGTGTCACAACAGAAAGAGATAGAGAAAGAGGGAGAGACAAAGACAGGGGAGTAAGCTGATGATGCTTCCTCTCTGAGTTATCCATGCCTGAGCTGGACTTCCCAATTAAATAAGCTCATAACTGCATTTCCAGTGAAATTTGTTTGAACAGAATTATGTTCATTTCATCAGGGAACAACAACAACAAAAAAATCCTACAAAACTCAAAGCAAAACATCTGTTGCTCATTTCCTGGGGCAGCAGCCTTGATATCTGGGGGCCTTGCAGAAGTCAAGTGGTACCCAAATCCACATGGGCAGCATGACCGAACAAGGGGGACCACTAGACTTGAGAGTTAGTTGCAGAAACANAAAAAAAAAAAAAAAAATCCTACAAAACTCAAAGCAAAACATCTGTTGCTCATTTCCTGGGGCAGCAGCCTTGATATCTGGGGGCCTTGCAGAAGTCAAGTGGTACACAAATCCATATGGGCAGCATGACCGAACAAGGGGGACCACTAGACTTGAGAGTTAGTTGCAGAAACAGAACTAGAATCTCCTTCTCCTTAAAGAGTTGCGTCTCCTTAGGCAATTCACAGCTCCCTGTTGGGGTCTGAACTCATTAATTTCAAAGTGACTGAGTCAGAGAAAAGAATTAAAGGACCTCTCTTAGGATCATAACTATAGGATTCCTGTGGGCAGTACCTGTATTGGGGTTCCTGACACAAGGGTTAGCTTACATACTGATTTCATTACTGTACTTATTAATTGGGCAATAACAGTTTCCATAAGACACTGATTTCTCATCTGCTGGGTTTGGTCACTGAAATTTGTTTCATTCCTGGATAAGGCTGCTACACTGGCAATTCCCTTAACCAAAGTTACAATCTCCCTTGGTACTCTGCTGCTTCCCCTCAATGTCATCCATCTGCCTGATAACTTAGCTGAGCCATCTTCCCTCTAGTTACTCATTCACATGCTCTTCCTGTTCCCTGCTACCTTTGTTCTGTCCTGTAATTCCATTCATTAATCTTTTTCTCCTTATTGTCACCATCTTCTGCCAATGCATGCCCTGGACTCTACTAGTCTTTAATATGCCTATATATATATTTTGCATTTCTCATATACTTTCCTATCACAAAACATCCATAAATGTAACCATTCTCTATTTACCATTTATTGAGTAACCTCTATAGGTTAAGGGCTTTGCTATATCATTTCTTTAATGATCTATCAAACACCCCATGAGACAAGATGTGTATAAGAGACAGGGAGTAAGCTGATGATGCTTCCTCTCTGAGTTATCCATGCCTGAGCTGGACTTCCCAATTAAATAAGCTCATAACTGCATTTCCAGTGAAATTTGTTTGAACAGAATTATGTTCATTTCATCAGGGAACAACAACAACAAAAAAATCCTACAAAACTCAAAGCAAAACATCTGTTGCTCATTTCCTGGGGCAGCAGCCTTGATATCTGGGGGCCTTGCAGAAGTCAAGTGGTACCCAAATCCACATGGGCAGCATGACCGAACAAGGGGGACCACTAGACTTGAGAGTTAGTTGCAGAAACAGAACTAGAATCTCCTTCTCCTTAAAGAGTTGCGTCTCCTTAGGCAATTCACAGCTCCCTGTTGGGGTCTGAACTCATTAATTTCAAAGTGACTGAGTCAGAGAAAAGAATTAAAGGACCTCTCTTAGGATCATAACTATAGGATTCCTGTGGGCAGTACCTGTATTGCTGTTCCTGACACAAGGGTTAGCTTACATACTGATTTCATTACTGTACTTATTAATTGGGCAATAACAGTTTCCATAAGACACTGATTTCTCATCTGCTGGGTTTGGTCACTGAAATTAGTTTCATTCCTGGATAAGGCTGCTACACTGGCAATTCCCTTAACCAAAGTTACAATCTCCCTTGGTACTCTGCTGCTTCCCCTCAATGTCATCCATCTGCCTGATAACTTAGCTGAGCCATCTTCCCTCTAGTTACTCATTCACATGCTCTTCCTGTTCCCTGCTACCTTTGTTCTGTCCTGTAATTCCATTCATTAATCTTTTTCTCCTTATTGTCACCATCTTCTGCCAATGCATGCCCTGGACTCTACTAGTCTTTAATATGCCTATATATATATTTTGCATTTCTCATATACTTTCCTATCACAAAACATCCATAAATGTTACCATTCTCTATTTACCATTTATTGAGTAACCTCTATAGGTTAAGGGCTTTGCTATATCATTTCTTTAATGATCTATCAAACACCCCATGAGACAGGTATTATTGATTATGTGATTTTGGCTGGATTATTGATCTTTTCTGAATTGTCCTCATCTATAAGATATAAGTAATGGATATAAGAGCTGAAATTATATTTCAGCTGGTCTATATTTCTCCAAACCTGTGGTCTTTCTAAAACATACCTGAACTCGCTACATGTGCACTGAATGTTAAGTTTCACAGCTTTCGAGCAAGCCAAGCCACCTGACTTTGGGTCTCTGATTAATGGCTCATCAGTACATGAGACTTGGCTGCCTCGGGGACACTCTCTCAGGTCTCTGAGAATGTCTCTGGAGAAGACACTCAGTCAAGATAAAGGGAAAGAAGAACTCGAGGGAAAATAGACAGCTAGAGCAAGATATATCCTCACACAAGTAAACCAACTTTCAGAGAACACATGCCTCTTCTTCCTTCATATTCTCTCAAATAAACATCTAGAAACTATATTTTAGAGAGAGAATGAAAAGTATTGGAAATTGAGATGCGCAGATGATGTGGTACCTGGGAACTTAGCTGGCTCTAAACCTGGACTCTTCCATATTGAGAAGACGATACTCTGGATTTCATGGGCAAGCCATAAGGNTACATGAGACTTGGCTGCCTCGGGGACACTCTCTCAGGTCTCTGAGAATGTCTCTGGAGAAGACACTCAGACAAGATAAAGAGAAAGAAGAACTCGAGGGAAAACAGACAGCTAGAGCAAGATATATCCTCACACAAGTAAACCAACTTTCAGAGAACACATGCTTCTTCTTCCTACATATTCTCTCAGATAAACATCTAGAAACTATATTTTAGAGAGAGAATGAAAAGTATTGGAAATTGAGATGTGCAGATGATGTGGTACCTGGGAACTTAGCTGGACTCTTCCATATTGAGAAGATGATATTCTGGATTTCATGGGCAAGCCATAAGATTTTCAGAGGAGGCACAAATATACATGTTTCAACCTAAATGCCCTGGATAGGGATCTACACCCCTCTCAGTCTCATCAGCAGTGTGGTGATAAGAAACACTCCATTCTTTCTCCCACTGAACTGCAGGTGCAGAGAACAATTTATAGAATATAACCGGAAGCTGAAAGNTTTTCAGAGGAGGCACAAATATACATGTTTCAACCTAAATGCCCTGGATAGGGATCTACACCCCTCTCAGTCTCATCAGCAGTGTGGTGATAAGAAACACTCCATTCTTTCTCCCACTGAACTGCAGGTGCAGAGAACAATTTATAGAATATAACCGGAAGCTGAAAGCGAAGGCTGATCAAAGTCATATGCAAAGTTGATGGGTTCCCTGCTGTCCAGCGTTCAAGTGCAGTTCACTAGGAGATGGGGTTCACTGAGGCTTTCCTTGACGGCTCTGTTATTTGTTATTTGCACATGAAAAAATATATAGCCNAAAGAAGAACTCGAGGGAAAACAGACAGCTAGAGCAAGATATATCCTCACACAAGTAAACCAACTTTCAGAGAACACATGCTTCTTCTTCCTACATATTCTCTCAGATAAACATCTAGAAACTATATTTTAGAGAGAGAATGAAAAGTATTGGAAATTGAGATGTGCAGATGATGTGGTACCTGGGAACTTAGCTGGACTCTTCCATATTGAGAAGATGATATTCTGGATTTCATGGGCAAGCCATAAGATTTTCAGAGGAGGCACAAATATACATGTTTCAACCTAAATGCCCTGGATAGGGATCTACACCCCTCTCAGTCTCATCAGCAGTGTGGTGATAAGGAACACTCCATTCTTTCTCCCACTGAACTGCAGGTGCAGAGAATAATTTATAGAATATAACCGGAAGCTGAAAGCGAAGGCTGATCAAAGTCAGACGCAAAGTTGATGGGTTCCCTGCTGTCCAGCGTTCAAGTGCAGTTCACTAGGAAATGGGGTTCACTGAGGCTTTCCTTGACGGCTCTGTTATTTGTTATTTGCACATGAAAAAATATATAGCCNAACCGGAAGCTGAAAGCGAAGGCTGATCAAAGTCAGACGCAAAGTTGATGGGTTCCCTGCTGTCCAGCGTTCAAGTGCAGTTCACTAGGAAATGGGGTTCACTGAGGCTTTCCTTGACGGCTCTGTTATTTGTTATTTGCACATGAAAAAATATATAGCCGTGAGTCTTCTGCCAACTGAGAAAGCGACTGTTGAAAGGTGGGTGTGTCCTGGGGGGTGGGCCAGATTGTAATTTGGGGTTGTTGCTAACAAGGCTACGATAGAGGTTTCTCAAGTCATCTTGGAGACTAGAGATCAAGGGACTAGATTATGGGTTAATTCTAAGTCAACTGAAAAGCTCCAAGTACTAAAAGGAGAAAAAGTTGATATTTACTTAGTGTCTGAGAGGAATCCTGTTTTTCATATATCTGTCAGAGAGCACTGAGAAACCAAAGGCATATAGTTTCCAACAGGGTGACCAGGCCAAGACTGATCATTTTAACTGAGTGAAGACTAACAGCAGCAATAATGACCTCATCATAGTAAGAGTCCTCACTATGGAGCGTGTTAAGCCGGTCCAGTCGTGTCTGACTCTCGGTGACCATACGGATCATAGCCCACCAAAGCTCCTCTGTCCGTGGGATCCTGTAGCCAAGAATACTGGAGTGGGTTGCCCTCCTCTGAGGGCTCTTCCCAACCCAGGGATCGAATCCGTGTCTCTTACACCTCCCTGCACTGGCAGGCAGGTTCGTTACCACTAGCAGCACCTGGGATGCCCAGTCCTCACTACAGAGATGGATAATCTGAATTTAAAAGGAAGAATGGGAGAAAAAAGACCTAAGAGAGTAGAAGAGAGAGAATCTCTCTCTCTCTCTCTCTCTCTCTCTCTCTCTCTCTCTCTCACACACACACACACACACACACACACACACACACACACACAAACACTCTTATACTCCAAAGGTGCTGGAGATGAGGAAAGCAAATCCCACAAAGCCAGGGGAGGTACTTGGAGTCAACATTACTTATTCACTATAAACTCAAATCATCGTAGACTGATGGTGATAAAGAGGACTCATGATTCACATAAAAGTTGTGCCTTTTCATAAAGATATGCCATTTGATTCTCAGGGACTCTGTGGTGGCTCAGAGGGTAAAGCGTCTGCCTGCAACGTGGGAGACCTGAGTTTGATCCCTGGGTCAGGAAGATCCCCTAGAGAAGAAAGTGGCAACCCGCTCCAGTATTCTTGCCTGGAAAATCCCATGGATGGAGGAGCCTGGTGGGCTACAGCCCATAGGGTCGCAAAAAGCCAGACACGACTGAGTGACTTCATTTTCACTTTGATTCTCATGATGCAAGTATGTGAAGCCACATAAATCGATTCGACTTCTACACATTGTTCAGCCTCTTGCTTTTTTCCTGCCACCTAATACCTTGGACAGTTTGCCATATCAGTACACAGATTTACGTTGTCTACTGTAAACACTGTAGATGGATATACCTTGAGTGGTTTAGCCACTGCTGACAATACACACTCTTGCACGTGTTTTCTGGTGATACTGTAGTTAACGCTCCAGATTACGTTTCTTTAGGGAGGATGGGAAAGTGGAAGGGTCCACAAGTGGGGACCCCCAGAGCTCCTGTCCTGGTCAGGCACTAGCGGGGTCATGGCTCAGAGAGGGAGAAGCTGGCATGCTACCTGGGGACTCACCTGCTCCAGGTCCTCGGCTGGCCTTTTGTTTTCTCCTGTGGGGTCCTGATGGGGTAAGACAAAGAGCTCGGCAGCAGTGGGCAGGCCAGGCAGCACTGCCACCAAGATGTGCTGGCCCGGAACCCCGGTGGCCTGAGGGAGAGACACAGAGACACACGTGAGTCCTGGGGGAAAGAAAGCTGATGAGAAGGAACCATGTGTTCAGGGGGGGAGTTGGGGGTGGTGCAATAAGAAGGCACACAGGTGTGGAGATGGGGTGTGAGAGCAGGGTCCTGGATGCACTTGTGGGGGAGGGATGCAAGGGCCAGGAACGGGTTCAAGTCTGGTCCCCCGCTCTATTCCCATGAGACCTTAAACACTTTGCATTCCCTTAAATTAAAAAGTGGCACAATGGTAGTACCTTCCTTGTAAAAGTAAGTGGACCCTGTCAGTGAGAAGGCCGTCACTGAGCCTTATCTTCTGCCCCTGGAGCTATAACACTTTCTAACCTACTTCCTCCTTCCTCAAAGCACCAGCATTCTCTCCAAATCCACCAGGCACACCTCTATCACCTAACCTAACAGCAAGCCCCAGACCACAGCCTCCAGGTATCTGTTGAGTTCTCCAAAGCGTCAGACCCAATGATCAGCTAAGGAAGCCCTCTTAGCCCTTCCCCCTGCTACCTTTCAATCTTCTATTAAAATCATGCACATCACTCACAAACTTCCTGTTTACTGAGCCTACTGTCCAGATGGTTCTAGAATTCAGTTGGCTACAATTTTGGCATTTCTCTGGAGCATTCAGTCAGAATGTCATTTGGTGGTTGTACAAGAACTTCTCACATTGACGCCAAAATCTTCATTCTTCATGTGGATGAATGGAGGCACTCTTTTCCCAGATACCCCAGTGGGAAGCCTTATCTCACCTATGACATGACACTCTCCTTTCCACATCCCATCTAAGCAGCCTATGAGATGTTGACAAGTGATCCTATTGGTTCCTTTCTATTTAAATTCCCCCCCCAACACCTTGTTAATATCTCAATTCAGCCTCTATGTTCGCTCCCCTCAAGCTTTACAACAGCTTCCCCATCTCCAGGAGACAGACTGCTATCAATACTTAACGATGTATCCCCTTATAGTCCAACTCAGATTGGGCGTCCCCATCCAAATTCATGCACAAATTACCACTGCCAAGTGGATTAGATTTACATTCAAAGCCTTCAGCAATATGGTCCCACCTTTCCTTCTTACACTAATTGTCCACAGCTCACACAGTCCTCTTATGCTTAACTGGATAGACTCATCTACAGTTTCTCAACATCCAGTCTTTTCTTGCAAATGTTTCTGTGTATCTCTGCCAAATGTCTTTACTATACATTTGCTGCTAGAACATCATGAAGTTCTAGAACAAATAAAGTCCACTCATTTCAGTATATTTTTTCACGATTTCCAGTTAGGTGATTGTTGGGTTCTGAAATCTACCTTTATATCTTTCTTGAAGTAGTAAGAAATTCTATTTACCATGTGTCTGACATTGTCCTAGGAACTTCTTAATATAATGTACTGCAATCTCCCACAAGCACTCTTTGAAGCAAGTATTACTCTGTGCAGGTGAAGACACAGGTTGCGAGTCTCCAGGAAGCTGGCTCTAAGCTTAGCATGCTGCTGCTGCTGCTGCTAAGTCCCTTCATGTCCGACTTTCTGCGACCCCATAGACAGCAGCCCACCAGGCTTCCCTGTCCCTGGGATTCTACAGGCAAGAACACTGGAGTGGGTTGCCATTTCCTTCTCCAGTGCAAGAAAGTGAAAAGTGAAAGTGAAGTCGCTCAGTTGTGTCCGACTCTTTGTGACCCCATGGACTGCAGCCTACCAGGCTCCTCCATCCATGAGATTTTCCAGGCAAAAGTACTGTGTGGCTTTAGGGTGTTTATTAGGGGACATTCTTAGAATCAACAGCTATACGACTGAAGGCAAGGAAGCAAGAATGGGTAGAGGGAGAAGCTGAGCTATGATAAAGGTCAACAACAGCCTCAGATATCCTTGCAGGGAATGAGAATGGCCCTTCAGATTTGCCTGAGGTTGAGCTGAGGGCATCACTGGACAAGAGCCACTCAGAAAAGGACACAACATGGGGGGAAGGCATCTGAAACCTCTTCCCACAGCTCTCCCAGTAGCTAAGGCAACTGTATCTCCCATAAGGGGAATCTGCATGGTACATCCCTATTTCTGCTACGGGACAGACAGTAGAAGGAGGAAAGCTCAACAGTGGTTTGATGTCATCTAAGTAATGAGCGGTGACACTCAGTTTGGAACCTTGGTCTGACCATGATGCCTCTGTCCTTAACCAGGGCTCTCCTGCCTTCTTTCTCCTGACACACAACGCAGCTCCTGTCCCAGCTGGTATCGTACTGTTTTACAGCCCTCCAGGATGCTAAACTCAAATATTACGTCTAAACTCTTCCTTATCATTGACAACGTTTATTGAAGAACTTTCAATTAAAGATCCCATTGCAAAATACCAATAGAAAAACTCCAGTTGATGAGGAAAAAGGCAACTGATTTACATATTGAATTTCATTCCAGAATGAATAGGAAGAAAACTACGATTAAGCTGACATCCAGTTGAGCTTCTTATAGCGCTTATTAGGGGGCACCTGGCAATAGGGTGTGTTCTTTAGCACTTAAGGAAGTGGCTGAGAATATTTACTATCTCAAAGCCAAGGTGGGGAGCTAGGAACCAGGGCTGGTTCAGCTGCCTCTTAGGATTGGGTAACCACGGAGTCTTCGAAACTCCCTCCACCCCATCACCTCTTATCCTGAGGGATGTGAAGCCAACCTGTTTGTTCTGCGTTTAGCTGATTATGCTCTGCAGCAGCCTAGAAATATTGAGCAGTCAAATCTAACCTAGTCAAATCTAACCTAACAGCTGGTGGAAGGGTCGCAGCCCAGAGCACCCGATCCCCTTAAAATTAATGTGAAGAGAAACCAGCCTGGAAAACACCACTGCTGATGTTGATGCTTGGTTGATAAGTCACCTGGGGGTGTTGGACAGCTGCCTAGGAGATCTACAGGGACACAGATCTCTGAAGGAGGTGGGCTGTGAGTTCACTGAAGGCTATAACTCATCTCTCCAGGACAGCAGAGAAGAGAAACCAGTTGTCACACTAGTGACAAGCAGCTCCAAAGATAAAGGGGCCTGTGGTTTGGTAGCTTTGCCCCCTGGTGGCCATAATGTTTCAGTTCAGTTCAGTTCAGTTGCTCAGTCATGTCCGACTCTTTGCGACCCCATGAATCGCAGCATGCCAGGCCTCCCTGTTCATCACCATCTCCTGGAGTTCATTCAGACTCATGTTCTTCGAGTCCGTGATGCCATCCAGCCATCTCACCCTCTGTCGTCCCCTTCTCCTCCTGCCCCCAATCCCTCCCAGCATCAGAGTCTTTTCCAATGAGTCAACTCTTCGCATGAGGTGGCCAAAGTACTGGAGTTTCAGCTTCAGCATCATTCCTTCCAAAGAAATCCCAGGGATTCTGATCTCCTTTAGAATGGACTGGTTGGATCTCCTCACAGTCCAAGGGACTCTCAAGAGTCTTCTCCAGCACCACAGTTCAAAAGCTTCAATTCTTCGGTGCTCAGCCTTCTTCACAGTCCAGCTCTCACATCCACACATGACGACAGGAAAAATCATAGCCATTTTAGCCATCGACAATGTCACTGATGCTCAGAGTCATTAAGACAAAGGTGAGATGGCATTTACCTGAGGCAGAGAAAATAACTCTTCCCCATCCCACTTATTCCAATTACTCTTGTCTCTCCATTTAACAAGGCAAAGGACCGCAGCAGAGGGGAGTGGGTAGAAAATTACTTGGTCAAGATTTAAACCTTGAGGTCTGACTCCAGACCCTGACTTTAAGCTGTACAACCTTGGGCAAGTTGTTTGCCTCTATTCACCTGTAAAATGGGGATAATCATACTATCCATTTCTACATCATAAGCTAGGTTTCTTTTTTGTGATTATATGTGTCTAAAAATGCAAAATACTGAGACGAGTTTCTGGAATTTTTAAAGGGCTAAATGAATATCCAAAGACAATGGTATGATTATGGGGAACATCAGCTCTTTGCCAAAAGGCTGAATGTGAGGGCAGTTTTCTGAGCGGGGGTTATCTGAATGGCTTTAATTTTTCTCATCCCTTTGTGTCACAAGGCACCACGTGTCAGGTGCAGAGGAGAATGTATAACTAATCCTAAACTGACTTTTCTTTTAGGCTAAGAGTAGACCTCATTTTCTTGGTCACCAAAATCACTGCAGATGGTGATAACAGCCATGAAATTAAAAGACGCTTGCTCCTTGGAAGAAAAGCTATGACAAACCTCGACAGCATATTAGAAAATAGAGACATCACTTTGCCGACAAAGGTCCAGCTAGTCAAAGCTATGGTTTTTCCAGTAGTCATGTATGGACGTGAGAGTTGGACCATAAAGAAGGCTGAGAACCAAAGAATTGATGCTTTCGATTAATGTTTTCAATCTGTGGTGCCGAAGAAGGCGCCTGAGAGTCCCTTGGACACTAAGGAGATCAAATCAGTCCATTCTAAAGGAAATCAGTCCTGAATATTCATTGGAAGGACTGATGCTGAAGCTGAAGCTCCAATACTTTGGCCACCTGATGCCAAGTGTTGACCTGATAAAAAGAGTCGACCAAAGAAAAGACCCCAATGCTGGGAAAGATTGAGAGCAGGAGGAGAAAGAAGCAACAGAGGATGAGATTGTTGGATGGCATCCTGGACTCAATGGACATGAGTTTGAGCAAACCCTGGGAGATAGTAAAGCACAAGGAAGCCTGGCATACTTCAGTCCATGGGGTCACAGAGAGTCAGACACGACAGAGTGGCTGAAGAATAACAACCAGGAGTAGCCCTTAGGGAAAAGTCATTTCTGTTTTTCTGGGTTTGTGCAATAAAGCCAAGCAGCTATATGAGCAGATATTCCATTTCTCTGATTATTTATGGAAATGGAGATGCAGGCGGAATGTGCCTAGAAGAAGATGTCTTGTCAACTTGTGGGTGACATTTGTTGAGAAGGGGATGAACCTTACCACCTAGTTACCCTCCCAGAAACCAGACTGGATTCAGATCCTTCAGTTTAATTGTGTAGCTTTGTCACTTATTAGCTGTGAGGCTTTAGACAAGTTATCTAACTTCTCTGAACCTCAACTGCTTAATCAACAAATAAAGACAATAATATTTTGCTCTTGGGGCTGTTATGGGAAAGGAATGCTGTTAAAAAGAACTGGGACACAGTAAGATGACTACCTTCCTATGCTGGGTACTCACTGTGCAGTTGTGCTGGTCATTCATGGGGCTGGAACCCAGGCTGCTCTTACTAACGATATTCACTCTATGCCTTTCAGTATTATGCCCAGTAGCTGATTTACACGTACTGACAGCTAACTGTGAATTCTGCCATGACCGTCACATATTGCCATGGTCTTCTCTACGCAGAACATGAAGGGTAAGGACCCCGCGATTATTCAATTTCCTGCCCCCGTGACACCTGTGACATGTCTGCGCATGGGGGGGGGGCTCAGCTTTGCAGGTATCAGACTGATGACACCCGCTTCCCCTGGCCTCTGGCTCTTTCCTGCCATTTCTTAGTGCAAGGGTCCCCTCTCCAAGAAGGACATGGGCAGACAGGGAAAGGGCCTGGGCCAGAAGGAGCTGGCTACACTCACCTCCACCAAGGCCTTTTTGATGACTCGGCTGACATCTCTCCTCCACTCAGGGATGTCTGGGTTGTAATCGTCCAGGTTTGGAGAAAAGGACAGGCGAAGAGATCGGAATTCCTCTGTGGACACCAGAGTAGAGGGGTTACTGTAAGTCAGATCAGCCTCTCAGGAAGTCTGTTATCCTTTCTATTTTATGCAAAGCTCTAATGCAGGGTCCTTGTCCTCCACACTCACCAGAAAGACCTTACTAGAAGGCAAGATCAACGTCCCATCCCTCTTACCTCCGAGCTTCTTTTCCAGGCCAAAGCTTTAGTCCGTGACCATGCTTCACTCCACAGCTTTGTGCATCGTCCCCACTTCTAACCCTTGTGCTCCTGGACACTAAATGCACACACCTGTAGCACTCTGACTGCATCACAGGTTTCTGCCCCTGGGCCTTCGAACACACAGCCCCTTTCCCAGAATGGTCCCCTCTCTTCCCACCTTCTATGCATACAACATTCATGCTCTAGTCTGAATCCTCACTGACTGAATACTCTGCCCACCACATTTTGCTTTTCTTTTTTATGGTACAGCTATGCTCTGCACATACCTTCATTATCATTATATAATAATTATTATATGATTATACAATTATAAAATTCATCATAGTCACTCTATTGCTAAGTTTTGTTTGCATGGGAATTTCATTGAAAGGAATTTTCAGCTCTTTATTTCAAGGATTTTGCTAGTTGTCACAGTAGCCTCTGAGTTCATCTTGGTCCCCCAGAAAGTAGATGAAATTATAAAGGCGATGATTTTGTGAGGAGATTGTCTTTAATAGAATAGGGGGAGGAAAGCAGAGGATCTTGGAGCACCATCAGACCATGCTGCGTATATGACACAGTGCAAGAGGGAGGAAGGTTCAGGAGACTGATGGGAGATCCGTGAGCTGAAATCTGCCAGAGGCGCCCTGTGTCCCAGGAATGGGCTCACCTTAGTATTCCTACTCCATTCAGTCACTGGCTGGATGGTGCAGCCTTGGTCCTAACATGGTGATGAGTTTCAGAGCACAGCCCTGAGAGGGTCTTATCACACAGTCTACTCAGATCACACTGCTCCCCTGAAATCTGTGGGAGGTTCCACACTGCACTTAGAATAAATTCAGATTCATATCATGGCCTCCATAGTGCCACACACACCAGCAGCAGCTGCCTCTTGCCCCATGTCCCGTGGGCTGCCCTGCACTCCATGACGCCATCCTTTCCCATGTCCCTTGCTCTGCTAAGTTTCTTCCCACGTTACCACGCCTCTACTTCCCCAGACGATAGCCTGTTCAGCTCCTTTTCAGCCTTCAGTCTCTCCTGGGAGGAGCCCTTCCCTCCAGCAACCTCAGGTATCCTCCCTTTCACCAACGCTAATATTTTTCATCATGTGACCCTACTTGTCTTCGCCAAACTTCTTACTATTTAAATTATTTTGTTTGGGGGCATAAGGGGGAGGGACAAATTGGGAGATGGGGATTGACATATACACACTACTGTACATAAAATAGATAACTAATAAGGAACCTACTGTGTATCAGACGGAACTCTATTCAATACTCTGTAATGGCCTGTATGGGAAAAGAACTGAAAAAAGAGTGGATTTATACATATGTATGGGCTTCCCTGGTGGCTTAGACAGTAAAGTGTCTGCCTGCAGTGCGGGAGACCCGGGTTCAATCCCTGGGTTGGGAAGATCCCCTGGAGAAGGAAATGGCAACCCACTCCAGTACTCTTGCCTGGAAAATTTCATGGACTGAGGAGCCTGGGAGGCTACAATCCATGGGGTCGCCAAGAGTCGGACTGGACTTCACTTTCACCCATATGTATAACTGATTTACTTTGCTTTACACCTGAAACTGGGCTTTCCTGGTGGCTCAGAGGTTAAAGCATCTGCCTCCAATGCAGGAGACCCAGGTTCGATCCCTGGGTCAGGGAGATCCCCTGGAGAAGGAAATGGCAACCCACTCCAGTATTCTTGCCTGGAGAGTCCCATGGACGGAGAAGCCTGGTAGGCTACAGTCCACGGGGTTGCAAAGAGTCAGACACGACTGAGCGACTTCACTTTCTTTCACTTTCACACCTGAAACTAACACAACACTGTAAATGAACTATACTCCAAAAAAAGCTTTACATAAATAAATGTTTTTGTTGTCTGTCTCCCACACAGGAATATTAGTTCAGTGAGGATGGGGGCACAGTGTTCCAGCCCTTTGGGACAGTGCCCAGTTCATGGTAGGTTTTCAGTGGCCAGGAGTCACTTAATTGATACATTTTTGTTGAATAAATGAAGGCATGAACATCAGTGGCAACTCTGTAGTTGATACCTTTATTATTAACAAACATTTCTTTCTTGTTTTAAGCATATTCTTATATTTCAGGAGGGGCTTAGCAACACTGGTAACACCAAAGACACATTCAGGAAACACAAAAACCCATGTGTGCATTTCCTAACACTGCTGATGACTTCTCAGGAGCAGGCACTGAAGACTTGCTCATGATCACGACTGCATTTAAGGCAGTCAGCTTATTCCAAAGATGTATTTTTCAAAGTTTGACTATTTTGAGTCACTGGTCACCAAGGTAAACATTCCCACTTCCGTTCTGATGGAGAAGAAGGAAATGCATATTAATTAGCAGCATGGGAAATGGCAGTGCCAAGGAGTGACCCACTGGGTCCTAACATTTCCCTTTGAAGATGTACGTGTTTGTCATTTTCACTTTCCGCAAACTTCTTAACCAAACTGTGGAGACTTCATCTCAAAAGAAGATATTTTTCTTAATTAAGAGACACAGATGAGGAAAATGGTGCCGCTCCCTCTATAATTACTTTGCATGCTAAACAGCGGGGCAGAGAAATGTTATCTTTAAGTTTATTCAACAAATAGGGGATGCATGAGGGAGGACTGAAAAGGGTAAATGTCTATAATATATGTATTTTTTTGCAGCAGCTGAGAGAGATGAATTCTACACATTTACATTTTCTTTGTTGTATTTAAGGGCAAACTTGAGCCCTGAAGCAAAGGAAGGAAAACCATGCAAACCAAATTTTTCCTACAATCTACTGTATGTCTTTGGCTAGGCAATCTTTCCTCTGCCAGCTTCCCAAATATGATACCTCCTTCAGTCTGACCATAATGATCTTAAATTTCCCCAAAGCTTAATTAAACTTGAACAGGTTTCTTCCAGACTTCAGACTCTGACCTCCCCTTTCTTGGAGCATTTCTTTTAGAAACTTGCTATTATACATTATTTGTGTGAACTTTTGAGAGGTAAATCTTCTGCAACCAGGAATGCCTTTCTCAAGGACCTAGGAATATCTTTGAAATGGTATCATTAAAAAAGGCAGTGCCCCACCTCTGGGAGGGTAGGAACCAAGTTTTCTAAGTAAACCTTTGTGTTCTAATCCCAGAGATAATCCAGTCCCCCTGAGTCCTCCAGCACTTTCTGGTAGTTTATCCCAGAGTTTAAAACTCTCCCTCCCTGCCTTTTGTTTCTGTCAAGTTCAGTCTTGCCTATTTAATTTCCTGTGATACAGTTTCCTTTTAATAGGTCACACATGTCATTAGAATTTTCCAGTTATACATGTGAAACCCTGGACAACCCATCTGACCAAAGATGATTAAGGATGCTAAAAAAACTCAGGAATTTGGCTACAGGAAGCAGTGAGCACTTTCCCGGTTTGAAGCTTTTAGTCAAGGGATCCCTTTTAATGAAAAGAACCCATCTGATGGCAAATGACCCACTCTGGAATGATGCCTTTCAAGGGACTTTTAGGAAGAGGAAGAATTGCGCATAGCAAGGGATAGAAGGTAGTCATCAAGCGAAACATTCTCTCTAGATTCAGAATTCTTATGCTCTGGCTATTATATTTATATTTTTCCACTTGTAAAAGAGGGATAATCATATTTCTGATAAGCCTATTCATAGAATTCAATAAAACAGATCTTATATATCCAATACTTAGAATAAACACCAGTAAAAGATGTATCAATGCTAATTTCTATCGCTACCAACCATCCTCATTACTATTCATCCTGTCACTGAATAGGGGAATGACTTTAAGACGGTAACTTTCCATTTGGGGACCACAACTTCCTAACGCTGTACTAATGGGTTGGACCAGAGAAGTCCAAGTTCGGTCTGGGGTTCTAACGAGGAGGTGGCTGCTGGACTAATGGGTAGTGCCCATTAGTGACACAGATGCCATCCCAGAGGGAGGGCGGAAAGAAAGAGAGCGTTGGATAGAAAAGAATGAGAGCCAGCCAGCAGGGTAATTTCAGAGCACCGGGCCCTAGGTCTTGATGGTTGGAAGCCCAGCTCCACCGCTTACTAGCTGGAGCAAGTTAATTACCTCTGAAAAAAAAAAAATGAGGTAATGAGATCGGCTACCAACCAGATGCGTTTCTATAGCATAGAAAGGAGATGGAGAGAAGAGAAACAAACGCTCTCCTCTATTCAGACCACTCCGCTAAGAGGTCTCCTCACTGATGGGACCTTGGAGGCAAACCACAACCCTGGTTAACTTTCACTTGCTACTGGGGCTTCGCAAACCTCTTCAGGGGCTGGGGGAGGGAGGAAACACTATGAAATCTAACAGGTAGTCACACGAGGAGGAGCAGTGTCCTCAGACGTGTCCAAAGTTGCTTACAAACTGCTTTCTGAATTTGAAGGTCAAGTTGGCAAAATGAGAACCGAAAAACAGGACCTGCGTCAGAATCAATTAACTCTAGAACTAGGGCGATTGATACTCCTTGGACCATGAGTTAACGTGTCTCCGTCTCAGCCTCTCTATCCCTTTCAGTCTCTCATCTCACTTTCCCTCCCTTTTTCCTCCCTTTCGCTCTCTCTGCACAGCATTTATTTCCCTATTTCCTCTTAAATTCCTGCTCTTTAAATTTTGATTTTCTGGGATGTATTAGTACCATTTTCGTACTAACAATAAAAGTTCATATTTTTATCATCTACTAAAACACTTAGTGCAGATCCATCTGACTATCTTTCTGCAGAAAGAAAAAATTACCAAAATGAAATCAATTTGTATAAACTGTTTTTTTTTTTTAAATATCACTTTCCATCAAGGATCCCACCTTTCTTTCCTTTTCAGTAAATTTTCATTTCATGTGATACTCTGACAACACTCAGCTGATGACAAGAGTGTTCTGCACAGCTGTTTGTTCAAATTAATATTCTGTCCGCGATGACTCACCACATGTGCTTGTTATGACCCCTCCCTTGCTTTTAAACCAGTAGAGTGATTTTTAAATGATACATATTTGTGCAAGAGATTTTCAGAGCATTTAGACATTGGCAGATTCTTCTTAATGATCAAGACTCTGCATTTGAACTTAAAAAAATAAAGGCTCAATATTAACCATTTTCTTTTATAATAGGTTTAAATCTTTAAACATCACAAAAATGTCAAATGGAGTGAATCAGCCTTCCACATAATGAAATTCACTCTTCTGTACCTAAGGTAGTTGCGTGTACACTTACTCTGTGGCACCAGAGCCAGTTCCAAAAAAAAAAGACAACAAACAGTCTTGGGGTTTTGTGATCCCTACTTTGCTGGTAAACAACACCTTCCTCAAAAGAGGAGATGAGACTTGACTCAGTCCTTTCTCAACCACTACTGTCTGTTCTCTGGGTAGATTCATAAGCCAGCATGGCCTCTGGTGCCAAGGTACCAAACCATCTCATCTGAGTGATGGAGGCAGACAGTGATGGATCAGCAGATGGACCACTCACCGTACACCGCGATGGTCTTCGTATCTTGCAGGATGGCATTCCCAGCTGAGACCTGCACTGTGATGGTGTTCATCCCTTCAGAAGTAAACTTGAATGCTATGCTTCCCTCCAAGGTGATCAGGGGCTAAAGCAAATGAGGACATAGAGTGAGGAGAGAGATTTTCAGTTATACCCAAGATAGGCACCAACTCTGAACCACCACCAAGCTCCTTATATTAGCAGAGGCTCTTTCTAGGGCACCCCCTATGGGACTGACTCCACCTATGCCTCCCTATCATCTTGAGTCCAGTCCAGAAAGGGACTACAGAGACACGACCCCCAAGAAACTCTACTCATTCCTTGTGAACCTGACACCTCTCTTCTGCTACAGTCCTGATTCAGGACTGGGAAGATCAATAGGCCTCGCCTGATGGTGGGGTGTCTCTCTGTCGATAACCTACTCATCAAGGCAACATTAAAATCAGGACGAAAGAAGGGGCTCATATGATTCCAGATTTAAGCCACAGTCACTGAAAGTGTGTAAGCTGCCAGTGCTTCTCTCCAGGATGCGCTGCTTACATAAAGTTACAATGGAAAGCAGCAATGGTGGACACCAAAACTACGCTAGTTAGACGGGTGTTGCCCTTGGTTTGCTCTGAGAAGCCCCATCAGCAATTTCCTGGAAGGAGCTTCTATGGAAACAAGTACTAATTGGATCGTGGTTTGAGGACTCAAAAAAAAAAAAAAAAGGATTTGGATCAGCTTCTGTAATGCAATTGGACACCAGGGTCCTGGGGAAAGTATTATTAGCCTCCTGACCTCCCTCCACTCACTCCCCACAAATAGTTCATTTCTGTCTTTTCTTTAATTAATTTAAAAATCAAAATTCATTTAACTCCCTGTGTAGCAGAAGGTAGACTAAAGCCCAGCATAAGAAGTCTGCTTAACAGAATCTGTTGAGAATTTCATTTTCTGCTAAAAGCTTAAGAAAAGAAGCAGCAGCAAGTAAGTTATTTAATAGTTTCACCTCCTAGTACTAGCATTCAAGCAAGTAACACAAATTTCTCTTCTCCTGCGGATAGTGGGTCCAATGTGGACCCAATTTGCGTGTACAGTTTCAGAAGAAATAAAAAAGGGCTTCTTTTCAGCTGATTGATGTCAGCAGGAGAGGTGAGAGATTCCTTTGACTGCCAGGCATGCAGCGGGTCTGGTGTCAGGAGAGGTTTCCTCCCTGGGCTTGTGTGAAATTATGGTTCCAGTTAAAGCCAACACTCAGCTCTGGGGTAGAAAGAGATTTGTATTCACACAAGAAGCATTGCATTTGAAAAGCAAAGTTATAAGCAATGGCACCTTTGCTGGAAGAAGATGAAGCTCTCCATTCAGAGCCATTGGTCCGGGTCCTCTAGGGAAGATGATGCCAGGCCTCAGCTCTACTGCCTTCACTGACATTTGCAAGCAAATTTTAATTTCTGAGGATGGAGTGAGTTCCAAACTGAATTAGAGCATGCAGCCTGGCGTGCGGGGAAGAGAAACCCAGGCAGGCATGAGAAAGGCCATGGATCTGCGTGAAGTAGCTGAGTGAGCCTGGAGGAAGCCACTTCATCTGCGTCCTCCTCACTTTTCTCACCGGTAAAATGAAGGGCTCGGGGTACATGAAGGCTAAGGTCTCCACTGGTTTTGAACTTGCTGCTGACTTTGGATCACAGAGAGTGTTTGGAAGAAACTTAAAGCAGGAAGCTAAAGAAGGGGTCATTTCTGATTGAGGCTGGAGAGCCATGGGGTGGAGGGGCCATAGGGCAGGGGCAGGCATGTCTGATCCAGATTGGAGAACAAGGGGCGAGGGGCAGGCTGCATAGACATCTGTGATTCTTGTTTGTCTGGTGTCCACTGGTCTCTTCTCCTTTCAAGGGCCATTCCCTCCCTTCTCTTCTAGACGGATCTGGGAAGGTTGACTTGAACAGCTCTGCTTCTGCCCGGGCACCGTGATCAAGGCATGGCCGGTATTACTACTCTGTTCTGGGACTCCTGTTAGAGTTTTGGGAAAGATGGCTCATTTGCTCCACTGAGCTGTGACAACATAAAGCCACTTTATATTGGCTCAGGCTGCTGCTGAGGGTCGCTGCAGAGTAAAGCCCATGTGGAGAAGAACCCTGACTCACAGGAAGGCAGGGGTCAGAAGTAGGGGTGCAGGCATGAGAGAGACAGAAACATACTGAAGAGATGAGTGAGGCTCTCAGAGCCTGCCATTCCCGAGGTTGCCACAACTCCTGGACTCCTGAGTTAGTATAAGTGATTTCTTTCCCTTATAGCTCCAAGAGGAGTCATGCAGGCCCTGCCCGGAAAGCCGACTCACCTCGGTGTTGTTCCCGTACCACCACACATAAGTGAGGGTGCCCACTTGGCTGGGCCACAGCACGGCAGTTGCATTGACCTCTTTGTTCTTCGTGGTGACAAAGGGGAGAGACAGGTGTACATGCTCCAGGGGACCTGAGGCAAGAGAGCAGAGAGGAGGCATGGTGACAGAAGAGCTCTCTCTGCTTTGCCTGCCCTGCTCTGAGTCCATATTCCTTCTGGAAGCCTCCAAAACATCAGTCGTGTTCCCGGAAGGAAGTGCTCAGGGGCTACCCCTACTCTGGGGGAAAGGGATATATTGGGAACAATTGTGTCTCCATCCTTTCCATTTACAGATCTTTCTTCCAGGTCTAAAGCCTGAGTTATTTCTGTGTAAAAGCTTAAAAAGTTACAAGTAATTGATGAAGTTCTTAAAGGAACAGAAATAATATGAGATTTCACAGAGAGATGCAAAATGTTTCCAAGAAACCTCCCAGAATCCATGATGGGTGGGGGTTGGGGATGGCTATTATACAAATCCCCAAAACTTTCTACATGTAATTATTTTGTATTCTTTATTGGATTTTAAAGATGTATGTGAGTGTATGGAAATGTGTATGTTTGTGCGTAACTGTGTTTGTGTGAGTGTCTGTGCAGCCTCCTGGTTAGGTAAGCGCGGGGCTGAGCTGAGCCTGTCCAGGACAAAGACAAGCATGAGGGGCTGAGAGAGAGTTCTGTGGTCCTCAGGTTCTCAGGATGCACTCAGCTGAAAAGTAGGATGATTCTACCTATAGAGGCCCAGTGGACCAAAAACTTTAGTCAGAGGTACAAACCCACAAAGATAACAGTATCCTTTTCCTGGAGAACCACTAGAGCTACCCTAAGATCCCCTGACTTTCTCTTCAAGTCACTGTTACCAGACAAAATGCATTCTCCTTTGAGGGGAACATGACAAAAATCCACCACCACTACCTGCATTCATGAGATGGGGAAGAAAGTGGGACTCAGGCCTTGGCACCTGCTTTAATCACTCTCCCCTCTTCTAGTTGACCATATGATGCATTTCCTAAAGTCTTTGACCTCTTTCTTCCTCTGTCTTCTTTTCTGCTGAGGGATACCATCCACACTCTGACCTTCAACTGTGAACCACGTGCTTAGGGCTCCAAACCACCTTCTTGACTCCAGACTCAGTTGTTTATTTGTGCTCAGTCGTGTCCAATTCTTTGCAGCCCTATGGACTGTAATCTGCCAGGCTCCTCTGTCCATGGAATTTTCCAGGCAAGAACCCTGTAGTGGGTAGACATTTCCTTTTCGAGGGGATCTTCCTGACTCAGGGATTGAACTCACACCTCTTGCAACTCCTGTATTGGCGGGCAGGTTCTTTACCACTAGCACCACCTTGGAAGCTCCCAGACTCAATTAACAGCCAGATATTCCTATGAAATATGCTGCCTCCCCCACCCCCCACCATTCTGTATACTCCAATTTTGATAAATAACACCAGTGTTAATCCAGGGGAACAATCCAGAAGCAGAAAGTCAGTCTTCCTATTTCTTTGCTGCCCACATCCACTTAGGAAACCACTGGTTTGGTTTCATAAATTCTCTCTCAGAGCTCTCTGCATCCTGCCCTGGTTCATATACTATACACCAGTCTCGCCTGAAGCAGTAGAACTTTCTCACGGATTTTACAGGTTCTAACCTTTCCCCTANCAGGGGAACAATCCAGAAGCAGAAAGTCAGTCTTCCTATTTCTTTGCTGCCCACATCCACTTAGGAAACCACTGGTTTGGTTTCATAAATTCTCTCTCAGAGCTCTCTGCATCCTGCCCTGGTTCATATACTATACACCAGTCTCGCCTGAAGCAGTAGAACTTTCTCACGGATTTTACAGGTTCTAACCTTTCCCCTAGAGCCAGACATCATGGAATGAGAGTCAAGTGGGCCATAGGAAGCATCACTANGTCCATTCTAAAGGAGATCAGTCCTGGGTGTTCTTTCAAAGGAATGATGCTGAAGCTGAAACTCCAGTACTTTGGCCACCTTATGCGAAGAGTTAACTCATTGGAAAAGACTCTGATGCTGGGAGGGATTGGGGGCAGGAGGAAAAGGGGACGACAGAGGATGAGATAGGTGGATGGCATCACTGACTCGATGGACGTGAGTTTGAGTGAACTCTAGGAGTTGGTGATGGACAGGGAGCCTGGCGTGCTGCGATTCATGGGGTCCCAAGGAGTCGGACACAACTGAGCGACTGAACTGAACTGAGATCACTGANGAGGATGAGATAGGTGGATGGCATCACTGACTCGATGGACGTGAGTTTGAGTGAACTCTAGGAGTTGGTGATGGACAGGGAGCCTGGCGTGCTGCGATTCATGGGGTCCCAAGGAGTCGGACACAACTGAGCGACTGAACTGAACTGAGATCACTGAAGATGGTGACTGTAACCATGAAATTAAAAGATGTTTGCTCCTTGGAAGAAAAGTTATGACCAACCTAGACAGCATATTAAAAAGCAGAGACATTACTTTGCCAACAAAGGTCCATCTAGTCAAAGCTATGGTTTTTCCAGTAGTCATACATTTCTTTAAAGTTGGACTATAAAGAAAGTTTAATGCCAAAGAAGTGATGCTTTTGAACTGTGGTGTTGGAGAAGACTCTTGAGAGTCCCTTGGACTGCAAGGAGATCCAGTCAGTCCATCCTAAAGGAAATCAGTCTTGAATATTCATTGGAAGGACTAATGCTGAAGCTGAAACTCCAATACTTTGGCCACCTGATGTGAAAAAACAAGCTCATTGCAAAAGACCCTGATGCTGGGAAAGATTGAAGGTAGGAGGAGAAGGGGACGACAAAGGATGAGATGCTTGGATGGCATCACTGACTCAAAGGACATGAGTTTGAGTGAACTCCAGGATTTTATGATGGAAAGGGAGGCCTGTTGTACTGCAACGCATGGGGTCACAAAGATTCGGACGTGACTGAGCAACTGAACTGAAGTGAACTTAACTAAACCTTTCCCCGTTCTAATCCACCCTCCTGCTCTATGTGTCAAAGCCTGCCTCCCTCTGTAGTACATAAACTGGGGACTTGCCTGGTGGTCCAGTGGCTAAGACTCCACACTCCCAATGCAGGGTGCCCAGGTTTGAGCCCTGGTTGGGGAACTAGATCCCATGTGCTACAACCAAAGATCCCATGTGCCACAACTAAATAAATAAAGATTAAAAAAGTAATACATAAGCTAGACCAAGTCCCAGATGGCCTCATCACTTAAAATAAAACATACAATCCAGGGCAAGGGCAGAGTAGTCCAAAGACTCAGAGGAGGAGGGGGATCTCCATGTTAGAGGCATCATGAGAAATGGAGAAATAAGTGGAGGGAAAGTGTAGAAGACAGTGAGATCTCAGAGATAATCAGGACATAGAGCACATTGGCCTTGAAGGCCCAGAAAGATGTATATGTGTGTTTGTGTAAGTTGTTTCTTGCATATGTATAAGTATACATTATACACTCATGCAATGTATAGCAATGAGTATGTGCCTTCTCACCCTTCAACTTGTTGTGAGAGTGATATTTCTAGAAAGTGATGCTCCTCACATGCTCAAAATGAAAATTTCCATTATATAATAATAATAAGATAGCTAACACACACGGATCTAAAATTTGTGAGATAGAGAACACAGGCTGAAAACTTTTGGAGGGAAGAGTCCATCATATTCATCTTTATATAGAGAGAGAACTGCATGGACAGAGAAGTCTACAGTCCATGGGGCTGCAAAGAGTTGGGCACGACTAAGTGACTGGGCACACACACAGAGATGTGTGCTGCGTGGACAGAGGACTCTGGTGGGCTGTAGTCCATGGGGCCACAAAGAGTTGGACATGACTAAGTGACTGGGCACACACACAGATGTGTGCAGGTCCTGAGACCTAGCAGGCGCTGTGGTATTGGCTGGGTCACTGAACAAAACAGGGTATGAAAGAGTTGGACACGACTTAGCGGCCAAAGAACAAAGTGAACAAAAACATAATTTCCTGTTTCTGCTTTTGTGTATGTTTTCCTCTCTTTATAGATTAGAGGCTGGGAGACCAGGACTAATTTTCTGGTTTACAAGCCATATGATAAGAAGTAGTTGATCATAAGTCAGAATTGTTCAATGAAATAATAAAAGGGTAACATTTACGGAGCGGTGGCTGTGTACCACATAGTCTGTGAACGACTTCTTGTTCTCATTGAATCTTCATAATAACCTTGTGAAGTAGGCACTGTTATCAGCTCCATGCAGAGATGAACTAACAGAGGAAGGTCACCTTCCTCCACTCCAGGGTGTGAACCAAAACAGTTCAAGTTCAGAGCCTGGGCCAGCTGACAAATGCTTCCTAAGACCCATGTTAACGAAAGAGCTATTATACTTACTGATGACTCAGACATGCTGCAGACAGCGGGACATGCTTGTTACACAGGCCCTTGTTTATCGCACGGCTTCTGCCGTCCCTCATCACGTGATGTGCTCCAGCAGGTGCCCTGTCCCACCCGAGGACCTTACTTACACACCTGTGTGATGGCACCTGTCCCCTCCTCTGTGACACTCCTCCTGACTCCCCAATCAGAGTTACATGAATCAGCTAGAATGTGAGGACTAGCTAAGCTCAGGGGGACCAGCCATTTCCATCCTTAAAGGCTTCATCTTGGTCTCTCTTGAGCATTCGATAATTTTTAAAGTCCCACAGGTCAAAATAAGGATAATGTCTGTGTGTCCTGTTAACGACAAAGCTGAATCTTGTTCCTGAATATGGTCGCCCCTTCACTCAGGAGTTTCTGAGTGCTACCGTGTGCCAGGCATTGCTCTACGTGCTGGGACACCTGGCCCTTGATGGAGCTTGCGTATTACTGAGGGAGCAGTGGCTGCAAGGAGCAGGGCTAGTGAGAGCATGCTGTTTCTGAGGAGTGGTCAAGCAAAGTCTCCCAGAAGCAATGACATTTGA
Source organism: Neotragus moschatus (assembly GCA_006410615.1). Classification (NCBI taxonomy): domain Eukaryota; kingdom Metazoa; phylum Chordata; class Mammalia; order Artiodactyla; family Bovidae; genus Neotragus; species Neotragus moschatus. The sequence continues at coordinate 889,466 of SJYA01003019.1, read as the reverse complement.
CCAGCCACCTGAATAACATGTGTGAGCGCACCGTGCATCTCCTCGGGAAGCTCCACGGTAAGGGTAGGGCACAGACCCTGAGAAGGAGGTGGCCTGTCAGGTGTGAGGACAGCAGGAGACACAGGCAAGGAACAAGAGCAAACGAGGGCTAACTGGCATTCAGGAAACTCGGCAGGTACTTCAGGTGCTGAAGAACGTCCATGTGTGTTTGTATAACTTTCCTCTTGAGTACATAGACATACACACACATGCACGTGCACGCGCACACACACACACACATCATCATCTGTTCACACAGATGTGTGGCATTTAGCTTTCAGGTAGCTAAGTCTTCTTGCTTTTTATCTGTTTAATATACCTGATTCCTGGTGCTTCAAAGCCGAGCTTTCAACTCTCATTTTTCTGCACAGAGGGATCTGCCCTAATGGAACCTTGGAAGTGAACGTCGAACCCCTGGAAGCCTCCGGCTGGCTAGCCACACTCAGCTGAGAGCGGAACAAGCTAACAGATACCGCTTCCTCGGACAGGTGCATGCAATACACAGCGTGGACAGCAGGTGGCACTGTATTATTCCTTATGAATCTTCTCAATGTGGCTGGGAGAACGGGAAATTGAGTGGGAATGTTTCCCTTCTCTTGTTTGGTCTTCCTGTGCTACAGGGTGCAAGTGATTGTGTGTGTGTGTGTGTGTGTGTGTGTGTGTGTACCCACACGTGTGCACACATGCACACGTGCTGATCACTCTGACCTGCCCCTAGCATTTGTTCTGAAGACCTGCATGTCTTCAGACATATTGCTTCAAACATATTGCTGTTTGTCTGAAATGCTGGGCTTCCCTGCTGGCTCAGTGGTAAACAATCTGCCTGCCAGTGCAGGAGACACAGGTCCAGTCCCTGGGTTGGGAAGATGCCCTGGAGAAAGCAGTGGCGACCCATTCCAGTACTCTTGCCTGGGCGATCTCACGGACAGAGGAGCCTGGCCGGCTACAGTCTGTGGGACAAGAGTGGGCCACAACTTAGCAACTAAACCAAACCTGAAACATTAAGAAAACATACCCAATAGAAGAAACAAAAGAAATTCAAAGTGTGAAGATAAAATCATACAACAGAGNTTTCTAAATTCCATATATATGTGTTAGTATACCGTATTGATGTTTTTCCTTCTGGCTTACTTCACTCTGTATAACAGGCTCCAGTTTCATCCACCTCATTAGAACTGATTCAAATGTATTCTTTTTAATGGCTGAGTAATACTCCATTGTGTATATGTACCACAGCTTTCTTATCCATTCATCTGTTGATGGACATCTGGGTTGCTTCCATGTCCTGGCTATTATAAACAGTGCTGCGATGAACACTAGGATACATGTGTCTCTTTCAATTCTGGTTTCCTTGGTATGTATGCACAGCAGTGGGATTGCTGGGTTATATGGCTGTTCTATTTCCAGTTTTTAAAGGAATCTCCACACTATTCTCCATAGTGGCTGTGGTAGTTTTCATTCCCGCCAACAGTGTAAGAGGGTTCCCTTTTCTCCACACCCTCTCCAGCATTTATTGCTTGTAGACTTTTGGATCGCAGCCATTCTGACTGG
>SJYA01003019.1:803422-886961 GCA_006410615.1 Neotragus moschatus | reverse complement strand
GATGGACGTGAGTTTGAGTGAACTCTAGGAGTTGGTGATGGACAGGGAGCCTGGCGTGCTGCGATTCATGGGGTCCCAAGGAGTCGGACACAACTGAGCGACTGAACTGAACTGAGATCACTGAAGATGGTGACTGTAACCATGAAATTAAAAGATGTTTGCTCCTTGGAAGAAAAGTTATGACCAACCTAGACAGCATATTAAAAAGCAGAGACATTACTTTGCCAACAAAGGTCCATCTAGTCAAAGCTATGGTTTTTCCAGTAGTCATACATTTCTTTAAAGTTGGACTATAAAGAAAGTTTAATGCCAAAGAAGTGATGCTTTTGAACTGTGGTGTTGGAGAAGACTCTTGAGAGTCCCTTGGACTGCAAGGAGATCCAGTCAGTCCATCCTAAAGGAAATCAGTCTTGAATATTCATTGGAAGGACTAATGCTGAAGCTGAAACTCCAATACTTTGGCCACCTGATGTGAAAAAACAAGCTCATTGCAAAAGACCCTGATGCTGGGAAAGATTGAAGGTAGGAGGAGAAGGGGACGACAAAGGATGAGATGCTTGGATGGCATCACTGACTCAAAGGACATGAGTTTGAGTGAACTCCAGGATTTTATGATGGAAAGGGAGGCCTGTTGTACTGCAACGCATGGGGTCACAAAGATTCGGACGTGACTGAGCAACTGAACTGAAGTGAACTTAACTAAACCTTTCCCCGTTCTAATCCACCCTCCTGCTCTATGTGTCAAAGCCTGCCTCCCTCTGTAGTACATAAACTGGGGACTTGCCTGGTGGTCCAGTGGCTAAGACTCCACACTCCCAATGCAGGGTGCCCAGGTTTGAGCCCTGGTTGGGGAACTAGATCCCATGTGCTACAACCAAAGATCCCATGTGCCACAACTAAATAAATAAAGATTAAAAAAGTAATACATAAGCTAGACCAAGTCCCAGATGGCCTCATCACTTAAAATAAAACATACAATCCAGGGCAAGGGCAGAGTAGTCCAAAGACTCAGAGGAGGAGGGGGATCTCCATGTTAGAGGCATCATGAGAAATGGAGAAATAAGTGGAGGGAAAGTGTAGAAGACAATGAGATCTCAGAGATAATCAGGACATAGAGCACATTGGCCTTGAAGGCCCAGAAAGATGTATATGTGTGTTTGTGTAAGTTGTTTCTTGCATATGTATAAGTATACATTATACACTCATGCAATGTATAGCAATGAGTATGTGCCTTCTCACCCTTCAACTTGTTGTGAGAGTGATATTTCTAGAAAGTGATGCTCCTCACATGCTCAAAATGAAAATTTCCATTATATAATAATAATAAGATAGCTAACACACACGGATCTAAAATTTGTGAGATAGAGAACACAGGCTGAAAACTTTTGGAGGGAAGAGTCCGTCATATTCATCTTTATATATAGAGAGAACTGCATGGACAGAGAAGTCTACAGTCCATGGGGCTGCAAAGAGTTGGGCATGACTAAGTGACTGGGCACACACACAGAGATGTGTGCTGCGTGGACAGAGGACTCTGGTGGGCTGTAGTCCATGGGGCCACAAAGAGTTGGACATGACTAAGTGACTGGGCACACACACAGATGTGTGCAGGTCCTGAGACCTAGCAGGCGCTGTGGTATTGGCTGGGTCACTGAACAAAACAGGGTATGAAAGAGTTGGACACGACTTAGCGGCCAAAGAACAAAGTGAACAAAAACATAATTTCCTGTTTCTGCTTTTGTGTATGTTTTCCTCTCTTTATAGATTAGAGGCTGGGAGACCAGGACTAATTTTCTGGTTTACAAGCCATATGATAAGAAGTAGTTGATCATAAGTCAGAATTGTTCAATGAAATAATAAAAGGGTAACATTTACGGAGCGGTGGCTGTGTACCACATAGTCTGTGAACGACTTCTTGTTCTCATTGAATCTTCATAATAACCTTGTGAAGTAGGCACTGTTATCAGCTCCATGCAGAGATGAACTAACAGAGGAAGGTCACCTTCCTCCACTCCAGGGTGTGAACCAAAACAGTTCAAGTTCAGAGCCTGGGCCAGCTGACAAATGCTTCCTAAGACCCATGTTAACGAAAGAGCTATTATACTTACTGATGACTCAGACATGCTGCAGACAGCGGGACATGCTTGTTACACAGGCCCTTGTTTATCGCACGGCTTCTGCCGTCCCTCATCACGTGATGTGCTCCAGCAGGTGCCCTGTCCCACCCGAGGACCTTACTTACACACCTGTGTGATGGCACCTGTCCCCTCCTCTGTGACACTCCTCCTGACTCCCCAATCAGAGTTACATGAATCAGCTAGAATGTGAGGACTAGCTAAGCTCAGGGGGACCAGCCATTTCCATCCTTAAAGGCTTCATCTTGGTCTCTCTTGAGCATTCGATAATTTTTAAAGTCCCACAGGTCAAAATAAGGATAATNCCTCCTCTGTGACACTCCTCCTGACTCCCCAGTCAGAGTCACATGAATCAGCTAGAATGCGAGGACTAGCTAAGCTCAGGGGGACCAGCCATTTCCATCCTGAAAGGCTTCATCTTGGTCTCTCTTGAGCATTCGATAATTTTTAAAGCCCCACAGGTCAAAATAAGGATAACGTCTGTGTGTCCTGTTAACGACAAAGCTGAATCTTGTTCCTGAATATGGTCGCCCCTTCACTCAGGAGTTTCTGAGTGCTACCGTGTGCCAGGCATTGCTCTACGTGCTGGGACACCTGGCCCTTGATGGAGCTTGCGTATTACTGAGGGAGCAGTGGCTGCAAGGAGCAGGGCTAGTGAGAGCATGCTGTTTCTGAGGAGTGGTCAAGCAAAGTCTCCCAGAAGCAATGACATTTGACCAGCCACCTGAATAACATGTGTGAGCGCACCGTGCATCTCCTCGGGAAGCTCCACGGTAAGGGTAGGGCACAGACCCTGAGAAGGAGGTGGCCTGTCAGGTGTGAGGACAGCAGGAGACACAGGCAAGGAACAAGAGCAAACGAGGGCTAACTGGCATTCAGGAAACTCGGCAGGTACTTCAGGTGCTGAAGAACGTCCATGTGTGTTTGTATAACTTTCCTCTTGCGTACATAGACATACACACACATGCACGTGCACGCGCACACACACACACACATCATCATCTGTTTACACAGATGTGTGGCATTTAGCTTTCAGGTAGCTAAGTCTTCTTGCTTTTTATCTGTTTAATATACCTGATTCCTGGTGCTTCAAAGCCGAGCTTTCAACTCTCATTTTTCTGCACAGAGGGATCTGCCCTAATGGAACCTTGGAAGTGAACGTCGAACCCCTGGAAGCCTCCGGCTGGCTAGCCACACTCAGCTGAGAGCGGAACAAGCTAACAGATACCGCTTCCTCGGACAGGTGCATGCAATACACAGCGTGGACAGCAGGTGGCACTGTATTATTCCTTATGAATCTTCTCAATGTGGCTGGGAGAACGGGAAATTGAGTGGGAATGTTTCCCTTCTCTTGTTTGGTCTTCCTGTGCTACAGGGTGCAAGTGATTGTGTGTGTGTGTGTGTGTGTGTGTGTGTGTGTACCCACACGTGTGCACACATGCACACGTGCTGATCACTCTGACCTGCCCCTAGCATTTGTTCTGAAGACCTGCATGTCTTCAGACATATTGCTTCAAACATATTGCTGTTTGTCTGAAATGCTGGGCTTCCCTGCTGGCTCAGTGGTAAACAATCTGCCTGCCAGTGCAGGAGACACAGGTCCAGTCCCTGGGTTGGGAAGATGCCCTGGAGAAAGCAATGGTGACCCATTCCAGTACTCTTGCCTGGGCGATCTCACGGACAGAGGAGCCTGGCCGGCTACAGTCTGTGGGACAAGAGTGGGCCACAACTTAGCAACTAAACCAAACCTGAAACATTAAGAAAACATACCCAATAGAAGAAACAAAAGAAATTCAAAGTGTGAAGATAAAATCATACAACAGAGGTTCGTAAACTTCACTGGGCTTGAGGCTCACACTCAGCTGCTGAAGGCAGGGCATGTCACTTGAGGCAGCTGTCACTTGAGGCCCTGAAGAATGTCCATGTGTGTTCAGGTAACTTCCTTCTTGCACACATATACATACATACTTAAACACACACACATCATCTGTTCATGCAAATGTGCAGGATTTAGCTCTCAGAGTGACGCCACACTTCTAGAAATTCTAGTCTGGTAGGTCTGGGGAGGGGATCAGGACACTACATTTTTATCATTTGATTCCAGGGCAGGAGGCTCCTTAACCATATCTTACAAAGCCTAGGTCTGACATTCTCTCTGCCAATAAAATGACCGTGGGAGAACAACAAAGCTACAAAGGTTTGCAAGAACTGATCACTTTACCCTAAGCTGGGGACAGAGAGATATCTGTAAAGGACATCTTGGTAACAGGGTAGTTGAGGAGAGAGGTTCAGGATGTATCGGAACTCCCCTCCCCTCACCTTTTTTTCACCTCCTATTCTGCAAGTTTGCAAAATCTTCAGTGATTTTTTTTTTTTTTTTTATGCAAGACTGGCTGAGAGAGGGCAGCTTTCTGAACAGAAATCTGCATGTCCTCTAAATTCTCAGTCCCATGCAGCTGAAGGCAAACCTGGCTGCATCCCAGGTCTCATTAGTTTGCAAGCTAGCAGAGAACAGTGAATGCATTCCCCAAGGGATTCTCCGCTGTCAGGATACAGCAGATTACCTGGCTGCCCCCAGAGAGCCGCCCAGCCCTATGTTACAGCAGGAAGATCATCTCCACTTGCTTCTGATGACCTTTGCAAACCAGGACTTAAGAACCTTTGATTTAGAATCAAAGCATATTTCTGAACTGGAAAGAAGAGGTAGTGTGTGTATAAGACAGGCTGTGCGGCTTTTAGGAAGAGCCCTGGGTACAGGCGAGGAGGACTGGGTGAGAGGGGTAGAGGGCAGGCTACGGGAGCTGAACTGAGCTTTTGCTCAGGACCCACTAAGTACTAACGCACCTGCTGCACAATAATGGAAAATCAAGCTTGGCCGGTTGGCAGGACACAGCATAGGATGCTTTATAGAACCTTTGGGAAATAAGATGTGCACTCCTTATTTAATGGAGGAGAAAAACTAGCTTCAAAGCAATGCAGTGACTTGCCAGGAGTTCAGGCCGGCATCTCTACTTAAAAAGGGCCAACTTGTGCGGTGCTGGCTTCTGTTTTTCCTACAAAGCCATATATCCCTTCTGTCACTGTGGCACTCAAAACTGCCATGCTACCCTCCACATTTCAGATTTGGGGGAATGGAAGTCAATTATGATTTCATCATGACTTCCTCTTAGTATAACATAGTGTCAAATCACAGTCCTTCTCTAATCTTTGCTTTTACCATCTGAAAGAAAGGCCAAGTGTTGCCCAAGATGGTAGATGTGTGAGGATAAACAAANCTACTCTTCTGATCTGTGCCCAGCCAAGCATTGTGTGAGGGTGTACACGGGAGCTAACCCTCTGTAAGTATATGGGCACAAATCTCCCCTAGGGTGGGAAAAAAGAAACTCCATTCAAAATTACAAAACAGATAACCGCAAGCCCAGAGGTTGTACAGTTACCTGAATTCCCTTTGCTATTAAATACAAATGTCAGCCAAGCTTGCTGACTTGTCCTTCACTGGGACAACCAAACTGGATTGATCAGTTCCTCATTCTGCTTCTGGTCAGTTTCCTCCCATGTTTCCTGGATTTTCAACAGACCTGCTGCTAGCCAACCCTAGGTTGGGCATGGAGGAAGAACCCCTATTAAACCCTACTACATTTGGGGGGGATAAGNTTGCTGACTTGTCCTTCACTGGGACAACCAAACTGGATTGATCAGTTCCTCATTCTGCTTCTGGTCAGTTTCCTCCCATGTTTCCTGGATTTTCAACAGACCTGCTGCTAGCCAACCCTAGGTTGGGCATGGAGGAAGAACCCCTATTAAACCCTACTACATTTGGGGGGGATAAGTGTCTCAGGGAAATACCAGAAGTAGCTAGCGTTAACCAGATTATCTATGGAATGAAATTAGCAATATAGTTTCTGAGAAAGAAAGAGGTTGAGAGACAGAGAGGGAAAGAAAGTTACAGAGTTCTTTCTGGAGATAAGAATGGCCATAAGGTAGGGTTACCAACTGCAAGAAGACAGAAGGGAGATTCGTGTCTCTGCTGATTCCACTTCAGTATCTGCTGAGAGAGAGCAGCTACATACATGGCTGGGGTAAGGACAGCTCTGGCTGTCTCAGAGGGAGTCTACCTTGCCTTGGTCTCTCTGTCTGGTGTTCATCACTCTCCTGTGGACCTGGACTTAGACTTCTTGTCAGTTACTTGAGGCCCCTCCCAAGTTCTGCCTGGATATCTACTGTCTGACAGCCTGATAGCATTCCTGGTTCTCCAGTGCTGCTGACAATGCTCCCTGTCTGGATCACAGGGGAAACGAGGGAGCTACAGTGTTTGGGTTAGTGCACCAATAGGGCTGCCATTAGAGCAGAGGGGCCAGGCTTTGAGAGTATAAGGTCAGATACAAGGATGGAAGGTCTGTCTAGTCAAGGCTATGGTTTTTCCAGTGGTCATGTATGGATGTGAGAGTTGGACTATAAAGAAAGCTGAGCACCAAAGAACTGATGCTTTTGAACTGTGGTGTGGGAGAAGACTCTTGAGAGTCTCTTGGACTGCAAGAGATCCAACCAGTTCATCCTAAAGGAGATCAGTCCTGGGTGTTCACTGGAAGGACTGATGTTGAAGCTGAAACTCCAGTACTTTGGCCACCTGATGCGAAGAGCTGACTCTAATTTGAAAAGACCCTGATCCTGGAAAGATCGAAGGCAGGAGGAGAAGGGGATGACAGAGAATGAGATGGTTGGATGGCATCACCGACTCAATGGGCATGAGTTTGGATAAACTCCAGGAGTTGGTGATGGACAGGGAGGCCTGGTGTGCTNAGAGCTGACTCTAATTTGAAAAGACCCTAATCCTGGAAAGATCTAAGGCAGGAGGAGAAGGGGATGACAGAGAATGAGATGGTTGGATGGCATCACCGACTCAATGGGCATGAGTTTGGATAAACTCCAGGAGTTGGTGATGGACAGGGAGGCCTGGTGTGCTGCAGTTCATGGAGTTGCAAAGAGTCAGACATGACTGAGCGACTGAGCTAAACTGAACTGAACAAGGATGGAGATACAGATATAGAGATATAAGTATATTAGGTTACCACACATCTGAGAGCCCTTGTGGATAAAGACATGGGATCCCCCAATCAAACATGAAGTCCCCAAGGCCTTTGATTTGGGTGGGTGTGGACCTCTGAGTACTCTGCAGTACATGCCGAGAGAATCCAGCGGCCAAGTCTGACAGGTGATTCATCCCTATTGTTGCTGTTTTGCCCACTTGGGTCAAGCACACTGGATCTTGTGCTTTCAGGGGCTCTCAGGTGCTTGGGAAGCCTAACACAGCTGTAGCTGCATCACTTTGGGGCTTACTGTCATCAACCTCTAACTTTCTTGGGCTGCTATTACCATCTTAAGCAGGGATACCAATTCCTTTTAGAGAAGAAGAAACAGGGCAAAGAAAAGAATGCCTAAGTCCTAGGCCACCATTTGATTAGCCATGCCCGCCTTGCTTTAATAGGCTTTCTGGTCATTCATTCGTTCAGCCAGCTGACAGAGACTTTTAGGTGTCTTTCTTGTGTCAGGCCCTAAATGTGGAAAATTATGCCAAGAAACTATAATCAACCAAACAAAATAGATGTGGTCTCCACTTTTTTGAGCAAAGAGACTGCTAGTGAGATAAATAGACTTCAATAATTATGCAAATAAAAAGTTATTCTAGGGGATGATGTGAAAGAGAGACCCATGGTGCGTAAGCTTGCATAGTAAGCTTGTTCAGTAGGGAGAGGTGGAGAGTTGAAAATTTGATCCAAATGAGAACTTCAAGAAAGGCTACCCAGAAGGAGTGATATCTGAGCTGAGAAGGCCTGAAGAAAAGAAATTAACCAAACAAAGGACATGAGCAGGTGATGTGGAGGCGAGGAGTCCAGGCAATAGGGGACAAAGGGAACTGGATGTGCAAGGGCCCTGTGGCAGAAGATGGAGGTACAGTTAAAGGAAGCTGGTGATACAGACACAGTAGGAACATGTGAAATTAGGCTGGATGGGAGACAATGACATTCCAGGACTTGTGGGCCAAGTTTCTGACTTCAATAGTTCTCTTAAGAGCAATGAGAAGGACTCAAAGTGATTGAAGTCAGAGTTTGAGGGAAGATGACAGGATAATATTTTTAATTCAAAAAGATCACTCTGGCTATAATATGGAGAATGCATTGGAAGAAGGCCCGAGTATTCCAGGAAGCCAATTAGGGGATAGTTCAAGGTAGATGATAGGCAGATTGATATATGAGTTGCAACAGGAAATTGCATTCACCTCCTGCCAAAATTAATTCCCATAGTTTACTGGTTTTGAAATCAGTGAAGCTCAGTCTTTGATAACAACACCTCTTATAGAAATTAAAAGAAAAAAAAAATCTGATCCTCAGCTCACATCCAAGTCCACCTCCTGGTTTGGGGTCTTTGAGGAGGATGCTCGGTCCTGCTGTGGCTTCAGAAGGTCCCCAACTGATGCTGGGTTGCACCAAAGGTTGAGGAACACTGGTTCAGACTGTTGAACATTAGGTTTCCTTGTGATTGAATTCATCTGAAGATGAATGTGGTACAGCACAAGCTGATGCCATTCCTAGCACACCTTGGCATAATAGTCAAAGTTTCCCAGTATGTTTTAGGATTCTGAGTGCTACGGGTGAGCTATCAGAGTCAGGAACGGAAGAACTAAACTCACGCTTAGTGACTGATGCACAATCACAAAAGTTCCACAATACACTCAGTCAAGGTTAGTTCTCTGGGAAAACAGGTGGCTGGATAATATGAGGGTAGCTTGTATAAAAAGCTGAGATGTGTCCTTAAGGGTTGGCTGCAGTCTCAGGACCTAACACAGATGATTCTTTTCCGTTCAGTAAATTTTGAAATTTTACAAAAGAAAAAAAAAAACCAAAAACATGAACACTGTGTACTTCTAAATTGTTTGTTTGGCTGTTGGGACTCTGGGAGATAGCTAGGGCAGATGCTGTTTCTATCTGTGACACCAGGAGACTGGAGCATGGACCAGTTAAATGAGATGCCAGAAGTCCCACAGCTGGTGAGAGGCTCAAAACAGGCCTAAGATGACTTGTGGTTTAACTTATCTCTGCAAAACAGTCCTTCAGGAGTTTCTTTAATTGGAATTTATTTGTGATGCCTTTCAGAGAGAGAGAGGTGATAACAAAGGCAAGCTTCACTCTCTTTTCTTGTTAGATTCAATTCCTAGCATTGACCATTTCCCTCTCTGACAATATTTTTGCTTATAAGTGGAAAGATGGGTTGTCATGAACTCCATACACCATCCTTATGTCTTCCCTCTGATGAAGCAGTATCATGTTTAAGCTGTAAAGAAGACAGATAATGTGGGAAACAATAGGCATTCATAAACCACAATCACAAAAAACTAACCAAACTGATCACATGGATGACAGCCTTGTCCAGCTCAATGAAATTATGAGCCATGCCATGTAGGGTCACCCAAGACAGATGGGTCACGGTGGGGAGTTCTGACAAACCGTGGTTCACTGGAGAAGGGAATAGCAAATCACTTCAATATTCTTGCCTTAAGAACCCCATGAATTGTATAAAAAGGAAAAAAAAGATAGGACACTGAAAGATGAACTTCCCAGGTCAGTAGGTGCCCAATATGTTACTGAAGAAGAGTAGAGAAAAAACTTCAGAAAGAATGAAGAGACAGAGCCAAAGCAAAAACAACGCCCAGTTGTGGATGTGACTGATGATGGAAGTAAAGTTCAATGTTGTAAAGAACAATATTGCACAGAAATCTGGAATGTTAGGTCCATGTAAAAGTCGCTCATTCATGCCCAACTCTTTGCAACCCCATGGACTATATAGTCCATGGCATTTTCCAGGCCAGAATACTGGGGTGGGTAGCCTATTCCTTCTCCAGCAGATCTTCCCAACCCAGGAATCGAACCAGGCTCTCCTGCATTGCAGGTGGATTCTTTACCAACTGAAAGGGAAGCCCATGAATCAAGGTCCAGGAATCAAGGTAGATTGGAAGTGGTCAAACAGGTGATGGTAAGAGTAAACATCAACATTCTAGGAATCAGTGAACTAAAATGGACTGGAATGGGTGAANACCCAGGAATCGAACCAGGCTCTCCTGCATTGCAGGTGGATTCTTTACCAACTGAAAGGGAAGCCCATGAATCAAGGTCCAGGAATCAAGGTAGATTGGAAGTGGTCAAACAGGTGATGGTAAGAGTAAACATCAACATTCTAGGAATCAGTGAACTAAAATGGACTGGAATGGGTGAATTTAACTCAGATGACCATTATATCTACTGCTGTGAGCAAGAATCTCTTAGAAGAAAAGGAGTAGACCTTATAGCCAACAAGAGTCTGAAATGCAGTACGTACATGCAATCTCAAAAATGACAGAACGATCCATTTGTTCCTAAGGCAAACCATTCAAAATCACAGTAATCCAAGTCTATGCCCCATCTGATAATGCCAAAGAAGCTGAAGTTGAACAGTTCTATAGGACCTATAAGACCTTCTAGAATTAATACAAAAACAAGATGTCCTTTTCATCATAAGGGACTGGAATGTGAAAGTAGGGAATTGAGAGATACCTGGAGTAACAGGCAAGTTTGCCCTTGAGGTACGAATAATGTGGGGCAAAGGCTAACAGAGTTTTGCCAAGAGAATGCACTGATCATAGCAAACACCCTCTCCCAACAGCACAAGAGGTGACTCGACACATGGATGTCACCAAATGGTCAATATTGAAATCAGATTGATTATATTCTTTGCAGCCGAAGATGGAGAAGCTCTATACAGTCAGCAAAAACAAGACAGGGAGCTGACTGTGGTGCAGATCATGAATTCCTTGTTGCAAAATTAGGATTTAAATTGAAGAAAGTAGGGAAAACCACTAGATCATTCAAGTATGACCAAAATCAAATCCCTTACGATTATACAGTGGAAGTGACAATAGATTCACAAGACTAGATCTGATAGNAGGGAGCTGACTGTGGTGCAGATCATGAATTCCTTATTGCAAAATTAGGATTTAAATTGAAGAAAGTAGGGAAAACCACTAGATCATTCAAGTATGACCAAAATCAAATCCCTTACGATTATACAGTGGAAGTGACAATAGATTCACAAGACTAGATCTGATAGACAGAGTGCCTGATAAACTATGGATGGAGGTTCATGACATTGTACAGGAGGTGGTGATCAAAACCATCCCCAAGAAAAGGAAATGCAAAAAGACAAAATGGTTGTCTGAGGAGGCCTTACAATAACTGAGAAAAGAAGAGAAATGAAAGGCAAAGGAGAAAAGGAAGGATATATCCATCTGAATGCAGAGTTCCAAAGAACTGCAAAGAGAGATAAGAAAGTCTTCCTAAGTGATAAGTGCAAAGAAAGAGAAGAAAACAATAGAATGGTGAAAACTAGAAAATTAGAGACACCAAGTCANCACAGATCAAATTCTACGTTAACAAGTGATATAAGTAAATACCAATGTAATACCCTGGAATACCATGGAAACTACAAAATATATTTGTAAAGACCCATGGTAGTACGAGTGCTTGACAGAGAGTGAGATGACTGTAAATAGGAATCAACAGCAGACACTGTGCTGGGCCTGCCATTGTATAACAGTCAACAGGGTCCTAGCACAGGACAACACCAGTCTATGATAAGAAGCCATCACACACGCTCTGTCTGTGTTCCTAGTTCTTGGTCCTCTCTGGCAACTCTTCCAAGCAGTATTACTATTACTGAAAGCTGAAGCTGCCCCACCAGATGAGCTGGGATGGTGTTTTTCTGGTGGTCTGGTTTGAAGCATGCCCTATGGGCTTCTTTTTAATTTCAAAACCAAGCTTTGTACATAATTCCAAGATATCTAGGTATTGGCACAGTTGCAAAATATAGAATTATCCTCCTCCCCTTGCCTAGTCAGAGATGCTTTTCAATAATAGCACAGCCACCTCTCCAAATGTGCAGACCCTCAGGCTTCTCTGGAAGTAAAGGCAACACTGAATTTGGATCCTTTGACCTTAAGGGAGAACATTCACAACAGTATGGAGGGTGGTCCATGGGGTTTTATGATTTCACCAGAAAAATNAGTCAGAGATGCTTTTCAATAATAGCACAGCCACTTCTCCAAATGTGCAGACCCTCAGGCTTCTCTGGAAGTAAAGGCAACACTGAATTTGGATCCTTTGACCTTAAGGGAGAACATTCACAACAGTATGGAGGGTGGTCCATGGGGTTTTATGATTTCACCAGAAAAATCTGGGTCTGACAAGGCCAGTGATACCAGAGAGATCGGAAGATGTGGACCCACCAAATAATCTGACCGGATGAGCACTTCACCTTCTTTCTGATGAAACACAGATGGCTAAACCCTTTTTTGAGGACTATGATTCTTGGAGCTTGTCTAACTAAATATCCAGATACTTCTGGATCTAATGCTCCGACTAAGAGCTTCCTATTACAANACCTTAAGGGAGAACATTCACAACAGTATGGAGGGTGGTCCATGGGGTTTTATGATTTCACCAGAAAAATTTGGGTCTGACAAGGCCAGTGATACCAGAGAGACCGGAAGATGTGGACCCACCAAATAATCTGACCGGATGAGCACGTCACCTTCTTTCTGATGAAACACAGATGGCTAGACCCTTTTTTGAGGACTATGATTCTTGGAGCTTGCCTAACTAAATATCCAGATACTTCTGGATCTAATGCTCCGACTAAGAGCTTCCTATTACAGCATCACAAAACAGTTTACCTTCTCACTTACAAATCAACTGTAGCACCATGTGTCTAAATGAACAGCAAATTTCCAAATTTCTTTTTTNGATTCTTGGAGCTTGTCTAACTAAATATCCAGATACTTCTGGATCTAATGCTCCGACTAAGAGCTTCCTATTACAACATCACAAAACAGTTTACCTTCTCACTTACAAATCAACTGTAGCACCATGTGTCTAAATGAACAGCAAATTTCCAAATTTCTTTTTTGTGTCTTCTGTGCTTGTCTGAATAGAACAGAATACTGTAAGTCAACATTTGGCTTGTATAAGTAGATAAATTACTATAAACAGAGGCCTCCTTACTCCATCCAGACATTGTGGTACAGAGCCATCAGAACCTTGATCCATCATGCTTTTGAAACCTTTTTCAGGTGGTAAAGGGCACTGCTCTACTGTCTGCCGCCATGGTGGCTTCAGGAATCACCCCAGCAGGCTTTGGCAGGGAAACTCTGGGGTTCCTCAGTGATGTACATTGTGTAAGTGGTTTGGAATGATTTTTAAAAATCACTCTAAAAGTAAACATTCGGGTATGNTTCAGGTGGTAAAGGGCACTGCTCTACTGTCTGCCGCCATGGTGGCTTCAGGAATCACCCCAGCAGGCTTTGGCAGGGAAACTCTGGGGTTCCTCAGTGATGTACATTGTGTAAGTGGTTTGGAATGATTTTTAAAAATCACTCTAAAAGTAAACATTCGGGTATGTCATAAGAACAATTTCATTTTAAAAGAAAGAATAGTAGGAAGATTCCTTTAGGAATAAACCTATGTTTCTTTTCTAGTTTTAAAATATGATAAAATATGTTAACCTTATTAGAAGGAAGAACAAAAAGAAAAGCCATGATGAATTCTTTGAGAAAACTGTAGAACGAGGATGAGATTTGGAAGAAGAAAGTTCAAACTGCTCATAATCATGCCACCCAGAGATAACATTTTTACACTGGTGAATACCATATTAACCAATGATAGTGCATGCACCGCACGCACGCACACACACACACACACACAACAAAAACAACAACCACCACCACCACCACAATGGCGGCACTGGAATTATTACACTGTTTTATACTATGCTGTCAACATTTTTAAATAGCTTTCAGAACTTCTGTATTTAGCCATCACTTGGTAGACTTGAGTCATGGGATCCTGCCTATAAAATGGATATATGATTTCTTGCCCCATATGTCACTTCATCACTTTCCCAGGTTATTAGGTTGATGAGATTTCAGTGACTTTACAGAGGTCTACAAGTGTATTATATGTGGAAGACGTGCCCTACAGAAGGCAGGTGGTGACCTGGAAGTTAGAAGACATAGTTAACTATCCTCTGAAATGCATTTTACAATTGGACCTCAGTTCCTTTACCTATAAATTAAAGATGAGCAGAATGGTGATGATTCTAGTTGTCATTTCTAGACCGGGTAACCTGCCATTTTAATAATTATACTATTCTTTCAATTGGCGTTATTGGACATCCACAATATTCCAACATCTCTTCAGGCTGCTGAAATAATCCCAATCTTAGGTGAAGATGCAGAACTTATCCGAGCGCTGTGATGGACATTTCCCATTATAGGTGAATGGAGGATTGCGCTGAGGAGTGAGCTGGTAAGACAGAGTCATAGAAAAATGAATGACAGAGTGTAAAGCCAGAAATCTGAGGAAGTTGTGCACTTGGGCAAGAATTGCGTGGCTTCAGCCCTGATTCAAGGGGTGGCGGGCCTCTGCAGTGGAGGGCCTCAAGCAAACATGCTGAAAGATTGAAAATCCAAACTGAAGACGATTTTATGACTCCGGCCCTTGGATGTTCACTGTACCGAAACTCTCAGTAATGAACCAAGTATCTCTCTTTGCTTGTCAAGGCAGACTGAAGTGCTTTGCAAACACCTATTCTCTGAAACCCTAAAGGATAGAAATACACCAATGAAAGTGGAACCGGTACTGAGGGAAGAGAAAAGTGGAACCTTAGAGTTGCTAACCTGAATTCATCCTGAACGTCAGGCATCAGGCCTCTGGCTAAAGACAATCTATATTGCCTGCCTCATTTCCTTCTTTCCTATTTAACCCAAAGCAACAAGGGAGAAAAAGCGAAGTGCCTCAATTACCTTGCTTAGAGTCAAAGAGAATAAAGCTGCATGGAGCAAGGAATAATACATGAGAAAGCCTCTTAAATCTCCATGGCTCATTGAAATCAGCTTCCATTCCTTTGTGCAGAAGAAGAAAATAGCTGAATCTTCTGAGTCAGATCTGGGCTGGCTTAGAAAGTGACGCATACCTGCCTGGACTTAACACTTCCTGCGAACTCTTCATGCCAACTATTTCTCCAAATGAAAAAGTAGGTCAGCTCCCTTTATCAATTCAACAGATGAGTTTCTCTCTCTCTCTCTCTTTCACACACACACACACACACACACACACACACACACACACACACTCACACACACAATTATCAAAAGTCATCTTTTCTACCATCTGATGGCGGGTAGCATTCTGCAAAATTTATGAGGTGTTATTACACTGTGGTTACTTTTATGTGGCTGTAAGTCTCTCAATGTATGTGAAATTACAGCTCATTGAAATCCATTTAATGAGGACACAGCCTTCACATTTCCAACTTAAATCTCACAGAAGTTATAATCATGAATTTTCCTTATTAAGTTCCAGTCTTTGTATGTAAATTGAAGTATTAAAACAATGAGATACGGATCAAAGTTTTTAATTTTAGTCCCCTACCTCAGATTTAATTTAAAACTCTTAAATTATGCAGTGAATTGCATCTCTTTATTCTTACAGCTGTTTAAAACAGATTTAATTATCTCCCGTAACATGCACACACTACTTCCACCTAGCAGTCCTCTCAAATGACTGCCTTCCAAATCACTTTTGTTGAGTTCCTAAGACTGATTAGGGCCTTCACCATTCATCCTGTGCCTTCAGGTTGTCACACTGGATTTCCCTAGAAAGCCGGGTTATCACATTGAAAGTCCATAGACTCATTAGGTGCTCATTAATGGTCCAGGGGATATCCATCTTAAGCAAGTCTCCAGACAGATGCTACCACTCATTGGATGCTGCTGGGGTCTCTCTGCAGAACCCTTTTGATCAGCTTCCTAAAATTCAGGAGCCATTACAAAATGTAAAATGTTAAGCTTCTTAAACACAGCTTCATGGATTCTTCCTCTCCCCTCGTGTTTGTTCCTGGATCATTGTTCTTTGTCCTTAAGAAAACAATGATGCATAAATGTATATTGTAGTGTGAGTGTGGGTGTTCACATGTGTGTGTTCTTGGATCCTCCACAATGAGTAGGTCTGGGATGGAAGCAAGACTGGCTCCTTCGCCTTGTTGCTTCCAGGAAAGATTCTTTTATTCTCGTATATTTGGAGAGAACCCTCAAAGCAGCAGAGATGGGGTTCCTGACAAGGGGGCTTTTCATCAGCGTTAACAGAATTCTGTGACTGAGTAACCAAGCTGTATGGTTTTGAAGGGTTTGTGTATGGAGTCACTGTGTCACCTAGATGTATGTGTGTGTGTGTGGGGGGGGTGTAGCCTCACATGCCATTTACGAAAAGTGATCACATTTCTTGCCATTCTCAAATTGGAAAAATTGTGGCTCAGGTCCCAGCTATAGTACACGGAGCTATAAGGTACACTGACTACCTTTGATTATCTACAGTCAATAAGAAGTTCTCTTCTTTGCTCTGGTTTTAGCAAGGTTTTCATTGATATTCTTATGTTAGAATTAGGACATGCACTAATACAGAATAAAGGAAGGGCTTTAGATTTCAGATGAAGACTAACATGTTTAGGGTTTTATTCGAATCTTAAGAGCCTTTTCAAGTTTAGGCTTTATCTCTACTCTCCTGGAGGAAGCCTATTCAAATCCACACACATTTATTGAGTTCCTACCAATGTTGCAGACATGGTAAGCAGAGTTACAACCAGGCTGGACATGATTCATGTCTTAATAATATTGATCATTTATTTGGAGATGTCAGAAAAGAGAAGGTTGCTATTATAGATTAGTAATATAGATATTTATAATGATCTAATACAAATTTTATTATAATGTATCCAGTAAATTATTTTTTTTTGTTTTGAATAAATACAAACTACTTAGTACTTTCTATATTGTATGTTTAAATTTCTACTTAAAATTTGATACAGCAGAGGTCCTAGTTAGTCCAAAACATGTAGTTCCACAAGCTGAAATATGTCTACTCATTAATGAAAATTATTGGAAGGGTTTGAGTTCCTGCAAGGTTGGAACTCATAAAATATTTGTTGAAGAACAAATAAACACACATACATAACTAACTGGTGGAACAGTTGACTCCTCGGGTCTCTAGTGCTTTAGTTGATACACAAAGGGGACATAGCTTATATGTGTGTGTGTGTGGGCAGGGGGGTTATATGTAAGTAACTGAGGACAAAGATAGGGTAGGTTCGATCCCTGGGTTGGGAAGATCCCCTGGAGGAGGGCATGGCAACCCACTCCTGTATTCTTGCCTGGAGAATCCCATGGACAGAGGAGCCTGGGGGGCTACAGTTCATGGGGTTGCAAAGAGTCCGACACAACAGTGACTAAGCACACACAGACACACAGACACACACACACACAGACAGACACACACACACACACACACACACAGAGCTGAGGGGAGGGTAGCATCAGTCCTTAACCTAACCTAGCCCACAGACTTGAGACAAACTTGGAGAAGAAAGCTGAATCAGGGATAAACCATGAGACGCAGAAGCATGATCCTTGGTGTCCAAATGATAAAGTATTATCCTGGCTTGGAAATCTTCTGCCCACATCTCAGTAATCACACTACAGTGTCATATCAAAATGTAGCTGAGACCTCTTATGGCACCTGGAGGACTTGCCGCTTTGGGGGCATCAGAAGCGTGGCATTAATATCCCCACTGTTATGAAAAACTGGCACTAGATATGAGAGCAAGTCAGACACTCTACTCAAAGTAAATTTAGGAACAAATTGAAATGAGAAGTGAATTCAGAAATTTTGACGAGGACATAGAGAATGCATGTATTACCAGTAGCATACATAAGGGTTTTTTTGTTTTAAATTTAATTAAGCAATATTATAGCCAAATTCATACCCAAGACTCTGGAGAAGTTTGGTATACATAGATGTTAAAGTCCTCAAGTACTGAATTCATATTCTGTTTTCCAACATTTTTTAGAGGGGATAAAACAGTGCTAGAAATACTGTAGTCATTCAATAAAGGCATCGTTTTACAAAGAGGAGGACACCCAAGAGCAGATTTGGCTTCTCTCATTGCTGAAATGGTTTTCAAGAAGCAGATCTCAAGAGCCATGGATATTCTCAGAAAATCCAGGAGGAAATCTTGGTTTACATGCTGATGAGTGGGATGAGGGGGGGGGGTGGGAGGAGGTTCAGAAAATAGGGGATAGATGTATATCTATGGCTGATTCATTGTGAGGTTTGACAGAAAATAACTATCCTTCGATTAAACAAACAAAAAAAAAAGATTATAGCAGCAGCCATAGCCCAACTTGGCTTGGACATAGATAATTCAGCCTATTCTTTCTACTCCTTGATCCTTGTTACTACCTGCCCCAGCCAAGCGTTTCTAGGAAGCCTTGGGAACTACATGAAGTTCTTTGCCAGAAAAATGGTTGGTTTTCCTATGCAGGATACCATAGGTCCTGGATTTGCCTCCTGGTTCCATTACTGTAGCTGGCTGTGTGATCTTAGGTGAGTTGCTCTGCCTTTCTGTGCTTCCACTTGTACCATCTATAAAATGGTAACAGTAATACTTACCTGCTGCAGGATCTATATGAGACAATCCATGCAAGCACTCACAAGTCTCAATGCTCCCCAGGTTCTGTAAGACTTTCTGCTCTTCTGTATTTCACATTGCTTATCACATGCCTCAGCTCTGCCTACATATATAATTCAGAGATCAACAGAGAACTTGCTGTTGTTTCTGTAAGGAGAGCTTGTGATTCACGAGCACAGAATCTTATAATCAAATGTGAGCTCTCCGGGGCCTCCTTATATGGGGACAGTCCTTAAGGCTTGGTGCTCTGCACTAGGAGACACGAAAATCAAGGGGCCGAATCTGACAGCTACAGGCAGTGGATTCATCCTTGCTCTTGCAGCTTTGCCCATTCAAGTGGAATGATCTGACTTGTGTTTTTATTTTTTTCCCCCTTTTTTTGCCCAGAAGGCATGACTTTACACATCTTAGAATCAGATTCCCCAATTTGTTCCCACATCACTCAGCCAAGTTTGAGTTGCCTGATCATCCTGGTTGCATGGAAAATGACATCAAATAGATGCGAGAGAGTCTAGCCTCTGTCCCTGGAGGGTGCACACAGGTTGGAGCTGACCAGGACTGATTTCTTATTTCAGATTTTCCTCCACTGCATTCTTCAAAATGAAAAAAAAGTCTAAATTCTGAATCCTGCTCTGGCATTGATGTCTGTTGCTTCAACATCTTCTGAGTTGCATAATCAGGTTCCTTATATCTGGGAAAGGGGCCTTCACCTTCACCACAGGCTATAGGATTAGTCTGGAAAACGAACACCTCCTTAACAGTTTCCTGTTTCCTTACTGCTTAAAGATCTAAATACAAAGTATTCTATTTTTTTGAATTTCTAAAATGATTTTTAAATCAGCTTTTTATTGAACATGCTATGCATAAAGAAACATATGCACACCATTAAATATACAACCTGAATTTTACAAAGTAGATGCATTCATTAATCACCAAGAAATTTTAAATTGTCACTAGTCCAGAAACTGTCCCTGCCACTCCCCCTCCAAAGGTAATACTTATTCTCATGCTCATCACCATAAATCAGCTTTGCTTATTTTTTTGCAGTTTAAATAGGTAGACACATAATATGCATTTTTTCAGTCTGATTCCTTTAGCTCAATATTAGCTATGCGATTCACTCAAGTTGCTGTATGTAGCAGTAGTTTGTTCTTTTTCATTGTTGTATGGTGTTCCATTTTATACGTATATTGTCATTTATTTCTCTGTGCTAATATTGACTGATGTTTATTTTCAGTTTTTGAGCTCTCAGGAATTCCTCTGCTATGCATACTATTTTACATACATTCTTATGCACATTTGTATGCATTTCTCTTTGTTTTCAAATTTTATTGAAGCATAGTTGGATGTACAATGTTGAGCTAATTTATCCTGCACAGCAAAATGATTTAGGTATACATATATATTTTTTCTTTTTCATATTCTTTTCCATTATGGCTTATCGAATGTAGTTCCCTGTGCTATACAATAGCACCTTGTTGTTTTCTCATCTTATATATAATAGTTTGCACTGTATGCATTTCCGATAAATATATCTTCAGAGTGGAAATGTGGCTCTTAGGTTGTGCACGTATTCAGGTATAGCATTTCATGTCAAGCTGGTCTCCAGGGTGCCAATCTGCACTCCTAACAGCACTGGATGACTGACCAGCTGCCCCAACAGTACCACTTGATATTGTTAGTCTTTTAAAATACCAGTCTTCTGATGGGTACATAGCAATAATTTATTATAGTTCTAAGTTGCATTCTCTGGATAAGTGGTGGTGGTGGTAATTTTTTCACATGCTTATGGGCTATGTGGTTACCCTCTGTGAGATTTCTAAATCATTTGTACATTTTCTACTAGGTTGATGGAATTTTTCTTATTGATTTGTAGGATTTATTTATATTTTTCTGGGTATGAATCCCTTATTGAAAGTGTGTACTGAAAATAACTTCTTCCCCTCTAGATTTTCACCTTTATGGTTTTTAAAATAATGACTATTGAAGGAAGGAAATTCTCAGTTTTAATGTAATCTTAGTAAATCATAGTTTTCTTTATATTATAAGGTTTTCTTTGCTGTTTAAAAAATACTTACCTAATCCAAGGTCATGAAGATATCCTTGCGCATTTTCCTGTAAGCACCCTAGTTTTCTCTTTTAAAATTAGACTGGCAGTCCAGCTAAGACTATTTTGGTGTATTTTGAGAGGTCAAGGTTCACGTGTTCCCTCATACCCAATGCTGCAGCACCATCTACTGAAAAGATGATACATTATCTACTTCACTGCAGCCTCATGTGGCATCAGGCACACAGTTATGTGCACATATATACACATATTCTTATGTCATAAATCAATTGATGACATATTTATGATTCTATATGACAAATTTCATATAGAAATTCAGTATGAAAATATTTGTCTTTCAACGGTACTGGGTCAACTGGCTACATATATGGAAAAAATATATAAATTTTGGCCCTTGCCTGAAACAGTTTTCTGCAAAATGGATCTCAGGCTTAAATGTGAAAGCTAAAGAAAAAAAAAAGCGATATGATATCTTCATAATCTTGGGCTAGACACATTTCTTAAGCAAGACACAAAACTAACTAATTATGTATTTTATGTAACTACTGAAATATCTGTTTGCATATGCCATTTTCAAATCTGTTCAATTTGTCTCGGTGATAGTATGTCTCCTCTCTTTTCCACGTTATTTTGATTAATGAGGCACTTAATATTCATCCAGTTTCCTATCAGTAGTTTGATAGCTCAGCATTACCTTACCGTTTTTTCACTCGTGACTAGATATTAAAACACACATCCTGAACCTGCTGGTTCGAATATAAAAGAGTATTTTTATCAATACTTCTTCACAGATATTTCATGGAGCTTAAACCACTTTAATCCCATTTAATTCTTTTCACATACTATATTATTGTTGTCATGTATTTTAATTCCGCGTGTATTTTAAGTCCCACAACGGATTGGTATGATTGGTCTACAAAATTGCCATTAACTTCAGTTCACCAGCGTATCCACTGTCTTTCTTATTTTTCATTCTTTCCATTATTTCTGTGCTTTTGCCTGGGGTCATTTTCTTTATCCCCAGACAATTACCTTTAGTGTTTCTTTTCACAGAAATCAGTTTATATGACTCATTCTAATTTTTGCTTGTCTGAAAAATGTTTTTGCTTTAGCTTCACTAGTTTT
Source organism: Neotragus moschatus (assembly GCA_006410615.1). NCBI lineage: Eukaryota > Metazoa > Chordata > Mammalia > Artiodactyla > Bovidae > Neotragus > Neotragus moschatus. Next base: position 865,028 of record SJYA01003019.1, on the reverse strand, counting down.
TCCTCAGCATTTCAAACATGTCATTCCATTTTTGTCTGCGCTGCTTTAGAATTTTCTCTTCTTTTTAGATGATGTCAGTAGTTTGAACACAATTTTTAAAATACCCTGCTTTGAGTCTACAGATTCTCTTGAATCTCTGTGTTGATACACTGATACCTTTTGCCAGTTTTGGGGAAATTCTCTGACATTATCTCTCCGAAAATAATTCTGGCTCCTTACCAGTTCCTCTCCTTCGGGATGACTGTGTTCACTCTTTCCACCATTTCCTTTGGTCTCATTATTCTTTTCCCTATTTTATACTCTTTTCCTCTTATGTTCCAAATGCTATATTCCCTACTGTCACTGCTTCTAATAAACTGATCCTTCACTCACCTGGGTTCAATCTACTACAAACCCCTCTAAGTTCTTAATATCAGTAACTTCACCTATAGTTCTATGACTTCCATTTGATTACCACTACCTACTGATGACCACTGTGGGATTAAATTTTATATCTTGTCCCATATTCATAAACATATTAATCATATCTCAGGAAATATGCTCTTTTTTCTGTTTTTTTTTTCCTGTTCTTGGTCCTGATTCTTGATATATCTGTAGTTATTTAAATACCTTAAATTTTACATGAAAAAAAAATAGTAGTAAGGCTGCTGGTATATGTTGTTATTCTCTAAAGAGGATTTGTTACAGTTTCTGACATTTAAAATGGGGGGAAATCATTCTAATAATGATTAGACTGAAATTTCAGGTGGGATTTCAGGGTGTAGAGAGTCTGCTCTAATTCTGTTCTGTCCTTACTCCTAGCATAGAGCAGTCTACAGGACCTAGTCTTGTATCATTCACCAGAGCTTTCCCCTTGATAGTCTCTAAACTCAATTTTTTTTCTATCTCCTCAAAATGTAATACTTCTAAAAACTATGTTTGACTTCACATCCTAAGTGATTACTTGCTGCCCCTCACATATTGTCTGCATCCCTCACATACTGTCAAATAATTCAAGGAAACAAAAGTGAAAGAGAAAAATGTTAGTGGCTCAGTTGTGTCCAACTCTTTGCGACCACATGAATTGTAGTCTTCCAGGCTCCTCTGTCCATGGAATTCTCCAGGCAAGACTACTGGAGTGGGTTGCCATGCCCTCCTCCAGGGGATCTTCCCGACCCAGTGATTGAACCTGGGTCTCCCACATTGCAGGGAGATTCTGTACCAATTAAGCCACCATGAAATCCCCTAAGGAAACAAATAAAACAGAATACTGCATAACTTCTCTATGCTTCTCTCCTCTCTGGGATTTGACATCATCAGTCCCAGCTGACTTGGTAACTCTGAAGTCCAATCTTTACCTTCCCAGCCTCGAGTCTACCAACAGATGTTTAGGCAATGCTTTTGGTCTGACCTTCTACTGGGAATCTGAAATCTGACCTCTTAAACAGATGAACTGGCAAAGTTCTTGAGGGGAAATACAACATGAAATACAGCATAACTCATCACAATGAGTTTCTTATCTCTCAAGAAAAGAACTGAAATTTCTGAAGTCCTCTTCCTCCTTCTCTGTGTGTGTGTTTCTCCCTTTCCCACTCTCTCTAACTCTTGCTCTAAATAATACATATTTATTTGGTTTGCAGCAAGCTAGTCTGTCATAGCCTCAGGCAGAAGCTCCCCAAAGATTTATTTCTCTGAAATGCAAGTAATTCCAACTGGCCTAAATTGGCCCATCTCTTTCTAGTTCCAACTGAAGAACACTGGGGAATCTTAGTGTTTAGAAAACTGGGTATGGTTAAAAGGCACTTACTGAGGAGCCAAGAGAAAAGAGTATTAGGTTAGAGCAGTGCTTGTCTGAGTGGTCCTTGAACTGAAAGCAACAGCCTCAGTGGAGCCAGGAATTCCAGCTCATTAGATCACAGCTCTTTCTGTGGAAATTAAAATACTAAGTATTTTGAGCAAACCTGACAGTGTATTCCTAACTACACGTTTTCCCCTTCAATTCACCTTCTAGAGCCTCTTGGACTGGTCTGGGCCTCTTGATGTTGCCCTTGTTTCTTTCTTTCTTTTTTCTTGAAGCATAATGCATAACCTATGACCCTGTTAGAAAAGGATATTCCTGGGTCTTACCTCAACCTCCTGTATGAGAATCTTTGAAGACGCAGCCCAGAAAACTGTTTTAACATGCTCACCAGGTAATTTCTATGTTTATTAGCGATGGAGAGTCACTGAACTATCAGAAGAGAAGGGGGGAAGACAATGTTGTATATCTTTATCCTGATGTCATGGTGAACTTTTCAGATTCCTTTGCATTCACACGGCTGAAAGTGGTGTGGGCCATATTTTAGGTACATAGAAAACACTGAAGGTAGGACAGCCTGGTTTAGTAATTAAGATCACTTAATGAAGGTGTTTATCCTTTAGAGGCCCTCTTCCTCATTTACAAGATGACAAGCGTGCCGTAAACAGTCTAAAATATGTAATATAAATGTCATCTTATTCTATCATCTGATTACTCAGAAACTTCAGATAACTATAGTTTGGCCAACAATAATTGATGTTTATAATAATATTCCTGAGGAACTATCAATATTAAAACAATAAACCTCTCAAATGTCACGGAAATTATATTCAGTTAGTTTAGATTGGTCTTGATGCTATACGTACGCCTGGTTAATGTTGTCTTTAGAAAGAAAAGCCATGACCTCAGATTAAAGGAGGAAGACGGCATTAGCCGCTTTTAGGTTAGCTCAGTATGTATATGTGTTAAGCTGTTCTAGGAATACTATTAATGTATTCTGAGAAAACATTTTGCTAAAAGTGCCAATAATAGAAGATTAAATCCAGGCAGATTCCCTAGGAAGTGACAGGTTCAGTAAGAAAGAAGAGCAACTTGCAGTGAAATAAAAGTAATTGAAGAACTGTGTCAGAGAAGGCAAACTTATAACAGCAAATACCAAGCAACTAAAAGGAGAATACAAATTGTAAATGAAATTTAAAATTAAAAAATATATCTATGTAAACAAAGACAAAAAGATGTATAAACCAAGTCATGATTTCTTAGAAAAAGTCATTGGCTCTAGAAGGTAGAGGGGAGATGGGACCCGGTCCTACCTCTTCCAGCTGTACCATGAGAGTAACATTGTGCCCTTGTTCCGCCGTCAGCTTTCCATCAGCAGTGACGATCCGGAGCCCCCGCGGGGCCTTCCCTGGGCACTTCTGTGGCTTGGCTGTGTACTGCTCTCTCACTCCATCAGTGCAGTTATTGGAAACCACCTTTCTATACCTAAATGGGAAAAAAGCTCAAGCTGTAATTCAGCTCGTGATAATTTGGATCACTCCCAACTTTTCAAACCTTCGGCCGAGCCCCGAGGGCTAGCGATAGGTACCTTTCATGGTGTCAGGAAGATTACAGTTTGTTTATAGTAAGCACCCAACAGAGAGGCAAATCGTCAGAGGAACATAGTGCATCATTATTAACGTTTTAATTTATGCTTTTATTCACTTAGTCGATAGATAGACGATTTCACTTTGGAGTTGTGGGAAATGCATAGCAGGAGAAGACACGGTCTTTCCTTATCCTCAATAGGTTTATAATCCAGGGGAAAAGATGTGTACTTAGTTGCTCAGTCATGTCCAACTTTTTGCAACCCCATGGGCTGTAGCCCACCAGGCTCCTCTGTTCCTGGGGATTCTCCAGGCAAGAATACTGGAGTGGGTTGCCATGCCCTCATCCAGAGGATCTTCCCAATCCAGGGATTGAACCCAGGTCTCCTGCATTGCAGGTGGATTTTTTACCTGGAGAATCTCAGGGATGGCGGAGCCTGGTGGGCTGCCATCTATGGGGTCCCACAGAGTCGGACATGACTGAAGCGACTTAGCAGCAGCAGCAGCAGCATACGTGGATAATCCAGAAAATACTTCAAAGGCTATATATATAATTAAAGGCCAGAATGAGTACTATATATATTGCAGTATATATTGTATACATGTACTATGTATAATATATATATGTATATAATATGTATGTATGTATATATGTACTATGTATAATATGTATATATTGTACTATATATACATGTATATATTGCAAAGGAAGGTACAGTTCAAAGAAAGAATAGATTATTATGCATTCTAAGTCTCAGCATTAGATACTGTATAAGCTGATGCACTCATGGTACAGTACAGAAAGGAGGCTAAACTTGAGAGTTTCTACTCAATATTTCATGGGATATAATGCCTAAACTATTGAAATTTCACATGAAGGAAATTTTAGACTATAGATTGAGTAAATCCTCCATTTTGCTTTTTTCTTGTTTTAGACTTAATAGGAAAAAAAAAGAATTATGCTACCCATTTGTCCTATACAATTTATCAGATTTATGGTATATTAGAATCGATGGGTTTTCTTTAAGACTTTCGAGGTCCAATGTTATGTATTCATCATCTTTTTTGTGTGTGGAGTCCACAGCAGCCACATTACATATTCATATATTTGGTTTCTCCAGTCTACCTGAGGAAGGTACTGGTAGATCTCAAAATGGAAGCAATCAAATGTCCAATGTCTTTCCATTCTTCTAGACCACAAGTTGACAAACTTTTCACATAAAGTGCCAGGGAATAAATGTTTTAGCTTTGCAGGTTATATAGCTTCAGTCACAAGTACTCAACTCTCGGGTTGTAACATTAAAGTGGACATAGAGAATGCATAAAAGAACAAATGAATCTGAGTTCTAATAAAACTTTATTTACAAAATCTGGCAGTATGCAGGCTATTGCTTACCAACTACTTCAAATCTAGCCAAAGTCCTTTCTCTGTCCTTAAGTTTCAAGACTGACTACCTAAAAGCACGATTAAGAAAACAGAATTAAATACCATCTGGGAAAGCACTTTGAACACTGTTGGTGACTGTAAGGCCAAGTATTAATATTAAACGCACCTCATAGGGTAACAAAGAGGATGAAATGGATTAATGTACATAGAACACTTAAAACTACCCTGACAATTAGCAAGTGATTAGGAAATGTTATCAGTTGTTTTTACTTAACATTATTATCTATCCTCCCTGTTCACAACCTTCACAAATTCCCATTTCCTTAAGACAAATCACAAATCCTCTAACTTGGGCTTGAAGCCCTCCATAAACTAACTTGGTTCTACTTTTCTGGACTCTTTCTTCCCAGCCAGCTCATTCTGCTTTAGCCAAACTTCTCTTTTCAATCCTCTTGAAAGTGGTTCTTTTCTTTCATTCTTTCTGCTTCCATGTCCACCTTTTTGNCCTCTAACTTGGGCTTGAAGCCCTCCATAAACTAACTTGGTTCTACTTTTCTGGACTCTTTCTTCCCAGCCAGCTCATTCTGCTTTAGCCAAACTTCTCTTTTCAATCCTCTTGAAAGTGGTTCTTTTCTTTCATTCTTTCTGCTTCCATGTCCACCTTTTTGCCTAATCAGCTGCCTAAAACTTATCCACACTTTAAGTGGCAGCTTATCTCCTCTCTTTTCCTGACTGTGAAAGTAAAATCATAAGAAGTTCAAATTTAGAGAGCAGTAATATGTTTGGGGCTTCCCTGGTGGTCAGATAGTAAAGAATCTGCCTGCAATGCAGGAGACCTGCGTTCAATCCCTGGGTTGGGAAGATCCCCTGGATAAGGGAATGGCTACCCACTCCAGTATTCTTGCCTGGAGAATTCCATGAACAGAGAAACCTGGTGGGATACAGTCCAAGGATTGCAAAGAGTTGGACACGACTGAGTGACCAACCCTTTCATTAATATGTTCTAGACACCTTGCTAAGTTCTTAACATGATTTGCCTTCCCTAATAAAGAAGGTATCATTACTCCTAATAAATAGATGAAGAAATTAAGATTCATAGAACTTAACTAGTTTTCTCAAGATCACACAGCCAGCATCGAGACAGTTTGGATCTAGGATGTGTATATTTGTTACCACTGTACTGTACTGCCTCTTTAAATTAGGTGAGATATGTGTCATCTCTTACGGGAACCCTTATGATTTACTTGATAGGAATCAGTAATGCTTTGTATGATTTTCTTCCTTCGTGTGATGGTGAACTTTAAGCTCCTCATTGAGGGCATATTTGTGCTGCAGACATGCAAGGCTGATAATCACTAGGTCCACACTGGGATGACTGCATAGAGTTTAAATGTTGAAATATCTGTCTAGAAACTGGCTATCATCACTGGCCCCAAACCCTGCAGGCACCACACTCACCAACCCAGCTATATTAACCCCTATCCTTGGAGTCCTTGCTTTTCCAGGCAATCCAGAAGTAAATGGGTTAACACCTAATACACCAAGGAGTTTCCTAAATCCTGCTCCTGTATTGAGATCCCTACTCATTCTGACTGGTCGTTGCCATGTCTGAACATCTTCAAATCATCCTATCTGATATTAAATATTTTGAAAAGTCCATGTAGGTGCCTATGACCATATGCTTATTTGAAAGAAAATAAGGGAAGCTGGGGAAAAAGAAAAAGATGTGGACACTGGAGAATGGTGACATTCTGGTACCAGCAATGGTAGCAGAGAAGTGACCAGCAATGCCCTACAGTAATTATGGCATCCCAGTGAGTTAAACTGCATCACAAACTCCCTGTGTGTTTCAGAAGCCAGGCACAATGCACATTAAAGGCAGGTTATAACTTTAATTGCTTAGCGTCCAATCACACCTGTGACTCTATCTTGGCGAGGAGCTCTGGAGCCGTGGGCTCACTATCACCACCGGCATCATCAGCTAGAGAACATTTCTTTTGTGTGTCACTGTTCTGACCAATCACCACCCTGGGCTTTCCTGAAGCCTGTAGCAACAGGAGTTCTGCTTAAATACAAAGCATGAATCCACTCCTCTGGTATTCTGCCACAGAGAAGACTGTTGGTAATTTTTTCAATGCTCATTAAAAACCATTCTGAGGCCATTTTATTTCCTGGATGAAAATGGCTTCACATTAGCCCTATCAGACCAGTCTCCNAGCTGACAAGTCTAGAGCATCTGCTGCGAAACTGAATGGGTGCTTTCCCCCCCAAAAAAAAAACAAAAAAACAGCGACATGGGCCCCTGAAGCTTTGGGTCTGCAAATAGCAACCCCAGGGTGATGGCAGGATAGCCAGGGTCTAAGTGTTTCATAGCTCATGTAGAGAGGATTATGTATATAAAAAGAATTTTTAAAACATTCTTAAGGTATGTGAGAGTATGGAGATAACTGTTTTGCTATAATTTATGTGTATATACACATATATATATTTTCCTGTGCCCACTAAATATTCTTATATAGATACTGAATTAATGCTATTTTTAAATCTTTTTTTTTAATTCTTGATTAAATATTCCCATTGAATATTGAGAAACTAACACTGAGGAACAACAAGAACCATCACTGTACACTTACATTATTCCAGAAGAGATTAATGGCTCCTCTAAAGAAACTTCACAAAAATTTCTATACCTACTTTCTTAAAACATATCTAGAAATATCTCTAGCTTAGTAGCAAAATGAAATCTGTTCCTTGATAAGATTATCTTCGTTTCTTACAATAAACAAGCCCAATGCCCACTTTATTTTTTATTTACGGAATCTTTCATGGTTGGCATGAAACAAGCAATGTTCCAGTTAATTTAGCAACTGAAATCATATCACGTTCTCTGGATCTAAAACAGTGTAAACAAAATTTAACCAGACACAAGTATCAGCTCAGTCGCTCAGTCATGTCAGACTCCTTGTGANACTTTATTTTTTATTTACGGAATCTTTCATGGTTGGCATGAAACAAGCAATGTTCCAGTTAATTTAGCAACTGAAATCATATCACGTTCTCTGGATCTGAAACAGTGTAAACAAAATTTAACCAGACACAAGTATCAGCTCAGTCGCTCAGTCATGTCAGACTCCTTGTGACCCCATGAAGAGCAGCACGCCAGGCCTCCCTGTCCATCACCACCTCCCAGAGATCACCCAAACTCATGAGTCAGTGATGCATCCAACCATCTCATCCTCTGTCGTCCCTTTCTCCTCCTGTCCTCAATCTTTCCCAACATCAGGGTCTTTTCCAATGAGTCATCTCTTTGCATCAGGTGGCCAAAGTATCAGAATTACNTGACCCCATGAAGAGCAGCACGCCAGGCCTCCCTGTCCATCACCACCTCCCAGAGATCACCCAAACTCATGAGTCAGTGATGCATCCAACCATCTCATCCTCTGTCGTCCCTTTCTCCTCCTGTCCTCAATCTTTCCCAACATCAGGGTCTTTTCCAATGAGTCATCTCTTTGCATCAGGTGGCCAAAGTATCAGAATTACAGCTTCAACATCAGTTCTTCCAATGAACACTCAGGACTGATCTCCTTTAGGATGGACTGGCTGGATCTCCTTGCAGTCCAAGGGACTCTCAAGAGTCCTCCAACACCACAGTTCAAAAGCATCAATTCTTCGGTGCTCAGCTTTCTTTAGAGTCCAATTCTCACATCCATACATGATGACTGGATAAACCATGGCCTTGATTAGACGGACCTTTGTTGACAAAGTAACGTCTCTGCTTTTTAATATGCTGTCTAGGTTGGTCCAGAGAAGACAATGGCACCACACTCCAATACTCTTGCCTGGAAAATCCCATGGATGGAAGAGCCTGGTAGGCTGCAGTCCATGGGGTCACTAAGAGTCGAGCGTGACTGAGCAACTTCACTTTCACTTTTCACTTTCATGCATTGGAGAAGGAAATGTCAACCCACACCACTGTTCTTGCCTGGAGAATCCCAGGGATGGGGGAGCCTAGTGGGCTTCCATCTATGGGGTCACAGAGTTGGACACAACTGAAGGGACTTAGCAGCAGCAGCAGTATGCAGCTAGGTTGGTCACAACTTTCCTTCCAAGGAGTAAGTGTCTTTTAATTTCATGGCTGCAATCACCATCTGCAGTGATTTTGGAGCCCCCCAAATAAAGTCTCCCACTGTTTCCCCATCTATTTGCCATGATGTGATGGGACCAGATGCCATGATCTTAGTTTTCTGAATGTTGAGCTTTAAGCCAAATTTTTCACTCTCCTCTTTCACTTTCATCAAGAGGCTCTTTAATTCTTCTTCACTTTCTGCTATAAGGGCGGTATCATCTGCATATCTGAGGTTATTGCTATATTCCCAGCAATCTGGATTCCAGCTTGTACTTCTTCCAGCCCAGCGTTTCTCATGATGTAGTCTGCATATAAGTTAAATAAGCAGGGTGATAATATACAGCCTTGATATACTCCTTTTCCTATTTGGAACCTGTCTGTTGTTCCATGTCCAGTTCTAACTATTGCTTCCTGATCTGCATACAGGTTTCTCAAGAGGCAGGTCAGGTGGTCTGGTATTCCCATCTCTTGAAGAATTTTTCATAGTTTATTGTGATCCACATAGCCAAAGGCTTAGCATAGTCAATAAAGCAGAAATAGATGTTTTTCTGGAACTCTCTTACTTTTTTGATGATTCAGCAGATGTTGGGAATTTGATCTCTGGTTCCTCTGCCTTTTCTAAAACCAGCTTGAACTTCTGGAAGTTCACAGTTCACGTATTGCCGAAGTCTGGCTTGGAGAATTTTGAGCATTACTTTATTAGCGTGTGAGATGAGTGCAATTGTGTGGTAGTTTGAACATTCTTTGGCATTGCCTTTATTTGGGATTGGAATGAAAACTGACCTTTTCCAGTCCTGTGGCCCCTGCTGAATTTTCAAATTGGCTGATATATTGAGTGCCGCACTTTCACAGCATCATTTTTTAGGATTTGAAATAGCTATTGTTATTATTCAGTTGCTAAGTTGTGTCCAGCTCTTTGTAACCCCATGGACTGCAGCAAGCCAGGCCTCGTCCCTCACTTTCTCCCAGAGTTTGCCCAAGTTCATGCCCAAGAACATAGTATAAATGTTGTACATAGTATGTACCAATTCAATTCAGTTCAGTCGCTCAGTTGCGACCCCATGAACCGCAGCACGTCAGGCTTCCTTGTCCATCACCAACTCCCAGAGTTCACTTAAACTCATGTCCATATCGTATGTATAGTATAACTAAACAGGCCTGGGCTTCTGTATTTGCAAACTGAGATATTTATAGTCATCAGTGGAGCAACAAAAAGAAAATGAATTTGGAGTTATTTTAGCACGAAAACGCCAGATGACACACAGATGAGTACTGNCTCCCAGAGTTCACTTAAACTCATGTCCATATCGTATGTATAGTATAACTAAACAGGCCTGGGCTTCTGTATTTGCAAACTGAGATATTTATAGTCATCAGTGGAGCAACAAAAAGAAAATGAATTTGGAGTTATTTTAGCACGAAAACGCCAGATGACACACAGATGAGTACTGATTTCATTTTATTTAAACAAAAGGAAATCATTTATTAATCAGGCAAATGTCTTATCTGCCTTGAGTCGTGTTGGAGGCAGACATGCATTTTGGAGTACAGTGCTTCTAATTCTGTGAGTTTATGATCCTATGCAAGGTATTATTTCAGTTTTACAGATGACAAAACAGAGCCTGATATTAAATGTGTCCTAGTTCTCAGGCCTGTCATGACCATTATGTATCAAATATCTGGACTATAGATACACAATAAAAGGAAATTTCCCCCCTCTTTTTACCTTCACTGCAGAGGAGCCCTTAGACAACCACTGTTGGTGATGTTCTACATTTTGAAAAGTGACTACCATCACTAGGCACTGAGCTGCCTGCTTCATATAAAGCGTCACATTTAATCAACCCCCAAAAGCAAATAGTAAAATTTCACAGTTTAGAAACCTAAGGCTCAAGAAAGGAAGTGACTTGCTAAAGATGAAGGTAGAGATTGTTTCATTCTAAGATAACTCTGTTCTTTACCAAGCAGCACCTCCTGCCTTAGAGTTCACTCTCTATCCACAGTAGACGGAAGGCCTAGTACCAGCCTCCTGGCTCTCCATGCAGTGGCTTGTGGGAGGCATGAAGGAGCAGGTGAAAAGTAGCAGGGACAGCGTGGCACAACCGTGCTCACGTGCTGTGTCATGGTGTGGACACTGGACACCTTACATCACTGGGCTAAGAGCTGAGGACTGGTAGCTACAGCCCCTGGAGGGATACTTTACACCCATGTCAGCTCTTATTCTAACTCTTTCTAAGATCTTTCCAAAAGCAAAAAGGAAACTGCACACCCATTCATTTCTACACAGGGAAACTGATAACAATTTTGGCATCTCCTGAAAAGAGCATTTCTATTGGGCATAATACCAACTGATGCTAGGATGTTTCCATCATGGTGAAGGGAGTGAACCTGAGAACAGGGCTATCTAAACAGAGTAACAAGCTGACTATGAGAGCCCCATAACCATTTATAAAGCGAGGTCTTAACAAAAATAAAAGGAAAGTTTGCCTGCGTGCCTTCAAGTAAGCGTGCAGAAAGGTGCTACTGGCAGATCTGCTTTTTAAGCTTTATTGACAAGGGTGGCTGTTTTGCAGACCTGTTCAACCCAAGTCTGACTGCATGGCTGCAGCGTGTGCCCTGTTGCGAGAACTGGGTGAAGCAAGTCAGGCGCATGACAAGTGAAATCTATCGGAGGCAAGATCTCTCAAGCCAACCCTGCCCTGTGACTCCTCAGCACTTCATCTCAGCCTGAAGTAATACTACATATTCTGTGCTGACAACCAGAGATGCCCGTGGATGGGTTAAAATGGGCACTGGAGAGACATAGGGACACTATGGCTCCTTAATCCTAGAGACTTGAGCCTTTGCCCAATATCTCCCCCAATGCCTGGATACTAATCAGCTTGTCCTTGAAAAACTACCAGCCTGGCCCTTTCACCTGGCTCATTTCTTTTTCCTTTGCCTGCAGTAACCTGCCTCAGTTCAGTTCAGTTAAGTTGCTCAGTTGTGTCCAACTCTTTGTGACCCCATGGACTGCAGCACACCAGGCCTCCCTGTCCATCANAGCCTGGCCCTTTCACCTGGCTCATTTCTTTTTCCTTTGCCTGCAGTAACCTGCCTCAGTTCAGTTCAGTTAAGTTGCTCAGTTGTGTCCAACTCTTTGTGACCCCATGGACTGCAGCACACCAGGCCTCCCTGTCCATCACCAACTCCCAGAGTTTACTCAAACTTAGGTCCTCACACCTTCTTAATTTGGGAATCCTGCTTACCCTTCCTCCTAGTGTTCCCTTACAGAATCCACCGGCATTTGTATTTTAAAGGAGGACAGAAGTTAATATAACTGAATATCTCACGTATGGGATTCACAGGCAGTGTGCGGGAGGAAGCTGGTGTTGCCACTCTTATGTGGGAGATATTTGGCAATGCCTAGATACTCAGGTCTAAGAAGGAATCAGCTGACTGGATGAAATTTGCTTTAGCAGCTAGCAGAAAGACCTTCAGCTGCCAAAAGAGACTCAAATTATTGTTGCAGGGTTTTAATAACAAGTATTACGGTGTGAGAAAGCTAACTGTAGCATTGTTTATAGCGGCAGAAAATAGGAAATGATCAAAATGTCCATGGAAGGGATTACTACATAACTCTTGGTGCCTGAATCCTAAGGGGTAAAAAAGAAATTAGATGGAAAGAAGCCTCATAAACTCTGACATCAAAAGATGTCTAAGATGCATTTTTGAATGAAAAAGGCACATAAAAGAATAATACATCTAGTAGGAAACTGCATATAAAAACAACCAAATTAATTTTGTGTATCTTTTCACTTAATTATTCCCTGAAAAATGCAAAAAAGTGTTTAGAAACATGCATATCAAACAGATCACAGCTGTGTAGGGAAAGGGGCCAGGATTGGGATGATAATCTAAATTCGCTTTTTAAACACAGAAAACATATACATATACTTTTTGTAATTAAATATCTCTAAATGAAAAGCTAAATGTTTGATTGCATCACTGTAGTGGCTACCACCTTATTGAGAATCTGTACTTATGAAATGCCACCAAATCAACATATAGCCAGGTAGCATCTGGGATCAGGGGCTGGGGTGGCATTAAGATGGTCAAAAAGATTTGCAGCAACATGGACAGACCTAGAGACCTTCATACTTAGTGAAGTAGGACAGAGGAGGAGAAATAGCCTATGACATCCCTTGTACGTGGACCCTAAAAAAAATGGTACAAAGGAAATTAATTACACGACAGAGAGAGACTCACAGACTTAGAGAAGGAATTTATGGTTGCTGGGGCGGGGGGCGGGGGAAGGAGGGGGCAGAGGGATAGTTAGGGAATTTGGGATGAACATGTTCATACTACTATATTTAAAATGGATAACCAACAAGGACCTACTATATAGCACAGGGAACTCTGCTCAATGCTATGTGGCAGCCTGGATGGGAGAGAGTTTGGGAGAGACTGGGTACACACACACACACACACAGCTAAGTCCTTTTGTGGTTCACCTGAAATTATCACAACATTGTTAATCAGCTAACAAAATAAAGCTAACAAAATAAAGTTAAAAAAATGAAAGGCAGAAAGTTCTTTTTCAGTTTCACCTACACATTACCTCTTACTCACTCTTGAGTTGGCTATAGACCCTGCACATGGAAATTTGATGGTATGGAGTCTTCTTTGAGGATGACCTCAAGACTCTCCCTCAGCTAATGGTCTTCCTATTCCTGATGCAAATGTATAAAGAATACGTCGACCGGTGAGGTTATGATACCCTTCCTCCCACACCTAGGCCACAGGGTGCTATGAGGGTAGTTACTCTTCCACCTGTGAGCCCCCTACTTTCAAGAGCAGGGCCTTTGTCCTGTTTGCTGATGGCTGGTATTTATATGTCCCCTTTACACAAACTAGCTCACTAATGCTGATGATTTTCTGCAATATGTTTGAATGGAATGGATGAAGCCAGCAGATGCGATAACGAAAATCCCTTAGGGTGAGATGCTCTCAGGTAATGGCCACTGACAGGAACAACCTTCTGAGAGTGGAGGGGGTGCCCTAGGAAGTGATGTTGTGATTAATAAACATAATTGCATTGACAAGCATTTATACACCTGGATACCTACTGCTGAGTCAAAGCTACGGTTTTTCAAGTAGTCATGTATGGATGTGAGAGCTGGACCATAAAGAAAGCTGAGCACCAAAGAATTGATGCTTTTGAACTGTGGTGTTGAAGAAGACTCTTGGAGAGCCCCTTGGACTACAAGGAGATCAAATTAGTCCATCCTAAAGGAAATCAGTCCTGAATATTCATTGGAAGGACTGATGCTAAAGCTGAAGTTCCAATACTTTGACCACCTGATGCAAAGAACTGACTCATTGGAAAAGACCCTGATGCTGGGAAAGATTGAGGGCAGGAGGAGAAGGGGACGACAAAGGATGAGATGGTTGGATGGCATCACCAACTCAACGGACAAGAGTTTGAGCAAATTCTAGGAGATGGTGAAAGACAGGGAAGCCTGGCGTGTGGCAGTCCATGGGGTCACAAAGACTCAGACTTGACTGAGCGACTAAAAACAACACACCTACTGCTGCTGAACCATTTATAATTGAAATTTTTATCTTTTAGGGCATAGCTGAAAACTTCCATTGAACAGAATATATAAAGTACTCATCTCTGATGTTTTATTTTATATGTGTTAGGATTTATTTGGGTTTCACATACTGAGTTCACCAAAGGAATGGTGAAATCTGTTTAGGAGTAGCTAAAAATATGTGTGTCTAAGTGTGTGTGTAAATATTGATACATGTACATAATTATAAAATGAAAATACATATATATTCTTAATAAAGTGAAAAGTAAGGGTTCATAGACCTTCTTTTTCCTCCTTATTACAGTGGTTTCAGTAGCATTTGGTAAAATTTACATCCCTCTGTACTTCAGCCTCTTCTCATTAATACCAAAGAGAGAATAGCATAACTCCCTTGACTAACTCCATGAAAAAAAAAAATCAGTTCTGAAATCAGCTTCAGGGGCTCCCAATGCTCTTTACAATGTCTAAACATGTTCGTACATGCAAGTGATACAACTTCTTTCTCTGGCATTTCTTCACCGTTAAGTTGAGTGATTTCAGCAGCCTTTTTCAATTTTTCACATGGGTACTAGGTGCTCAAGACCTCACTGACCCTTTCCTGTAAAAATGTTACTTGCATTTTTCTCAAATTTTGTGTTACAGTGCAAATAAATCATAGCTTATATTTATCCAGTCACAGGTAAGAATATTTGATGTGCATGTCTGTGTTTTCTTTCTCTCCTTCTNGACCCTTTCCTGTAAAAATGTTACTTGCATTTTTCTCAAATTTTGTGTTACAGTGCAAATAAATCATAGCTTATATTTATCCAGTCACAGGTAAGAATATTTGATGTGCATGTCTGTGTTTTCTTTCTCTCCTTCTAAAAAAACTTTGAATGGAATGGATGAAACCAGCAGATGTGATAACTCAACAAAAGTCCCTTAGGGTGAAATGCTCTCAGGTAGTAGCCACTGAGTAGTATATACTGTTCTGAGAGTAGTATATGTTATTTTGGTGATTTTTTTTTAATTAAAAAAGTAAACATTTAAAATACAAAAGTACATAAACAAGAGCATGAATTGTCCTCTCCTCTGGAGGGCAGCTCTCATGAGAAATGAGAAGGGCAGCTGTCAGGCAGTGCTGGCCTACTGGTGAGTGCCTGCTTCCCCTCTCTTCCTCTCCCTCTCCTTCCAGCCCTTTCCTTCCTGACTGTCTTCAAACTGAACAATGGCTTCCTTCTCGCCTTCACACTTAGATGGAAACATCAGTTTTGGCCTTGCTGGTCTTCAGACAGGAACTATATTATTAGCTTCCCTGGTTCATCATCAGTGCTCAGACTGTGCCTAGAAACAAACCGTCTAACTTCCTGGGTCTCCAGCTTGCCAACTCCCCCTATAGATATCAGGATTTGAACTTGCCCACCACCGTAGCTAGGTGCTCCCAGTCCTTTTAACAAATCTGTTTATATATACACATATATCTCCAATTGGAGATAGAAAAGCATATCTTTGGAAAATCCTGATGAATACATCACTAGTCACCAGACCATACTTAGCTTCCCAAATGGCTCAAAAATGTCCTTTGATAGACTGCTGGAATTAGATTTCATTTAAGTTCCTAAGTCTATAAATATCAGTTACAATTTTGGGAAAGTCACCACACAGTTTTCTTTTTAATGGTGTTTCTTAAATAATATTGGATAAACCCCACAGCACATATCATTCAACACAAAATTTTCAAGTCTGATTCCAGATTTAGAAAGATCAGAATGCATGTCTTCATTGTGTCAAGACTGAATAGAGAGAAAATGGAACACATTCCTGCTAACACCAGCACAGTCTTGAAAAGTCAATGAGCTTCTTTTCTGCCTCTAGTTTCCACATCTATAAGGCAGGAAATGCACATGGGAAATATTTGTTTGACCTTCCACCCAGGGATGCTGCAAGGTAAAAGGTAGTGTCATGTAATTAAATAGTTGTGAAACAAGGGATCAAAAAATGAAGCAATCTATATATTATCATCATTGCTATCNTCCACATCTATAAGGCAGGAAATGCACATGGGAAATATTTGTTTGACCTTCCACCCAGGGATGCTGCAAGGTAAAAGGTAGTGTCATGTAATTAAATAGTTGTGAAACAAGGGATCAAAAAATGAAGCAATCTATATATTATCATCATTGCTATCTTCATTCAAGTAACCTTTTTTGTTTCTTCATTTGCAACTGGAATCTTATTCTCAGATGGAATTTTCACTATTAATGCAAATTTGTGCTGATTAAAATGAACAAAAGTGAATAAACTGGTGCTATAATGAAACAGACCTGGTCTTTGATCAGAAGGGATTCTATAAGTTTATCACATGCTGAAAAGCAGCAGCAGATGACCTCCTCAGGCCAGTGTATCAGGCACTCACCCAGTACTATTGAGGTAACTCTGCCCGAAGCTGCAGTCCTTCGACAGAGAGGATGGATTGAACCAAAAGGCTGGCAGGCACTGACCATTGCTGTGTCGTTCATAACCGTAGTCACTGTTGGGGAAAAAAGTGAGAGAAACCTTTCAGTAGGTGGCGACATTACTGAGAATAATTTAAGTCAGTCCACAGCCAATTTCTACAGAGGAGCCTAGTGGGCTGCAGTCCACGGGGTCGCGAAGAGTTGGACATGACTGAGCGACTTCACTTTCACTTTTCACTTTCATGCATTGGAGAAGGAAATGGTAACCCACTCCAGTGTTCTTGCCTGGAGAATCCCAGGGACAAGGGAGCCTGGTGGGCTGCCATCTATGGGGTTGCACAGAGTTGGACATGACTGAAGTGATTTAGCAGTAGCAGCACAGCCAATTTCTAGACTGGTCAATTAATAATAAAAAAAAAAAAAGCAGGCATTCACTAAATCAATGCCTTTCCTATTCAGTTAATGGCACCAGTTGCTTTAAATTTTCTCTAGTTTGAAAACAAAGAGTTTTCTCTCAGCCTCCTTGCATTCTTGCCTCCAGGAACCTCTGAGTCAGCTTTCTTGGCTTCTGAAAGATAAAGCTGGGCACAGAGAATGGCAACACATCGCACCTCCTCACGCACAGACAAATTGCAGGCAGCGATGGCAAGCACAGGTGTGAACTGGCCCGTCTGTGTGATGGAGGCAAGATGCTGGCACACAAAGGTTGGGAAAGAAGAGCTAGGCTTGCTCAGGGGCCTGTCACCAGGCAGTTGGTTCTCAGAATTCTGCCCATACCAGCTGGGTTTGAGTCTGGTGCAATACAGCATGGGTAGAAGGACTTCCGGGACTCTGCCTACAGGACATCCTGTGTTCATTTCAGGAAATCATGAATAACAGGCAAGGTCGTCTAGCAGAGGGATGTCCGGGGGAGAGCCAAACAGAGAGAACATTCAGGGACAAACACCTTTGCCAAAAAATCACTGTTTGGGAAGGCCAAAGTCAAAGCTATAAGATAAAAAGTTAACTCCCCATATGGATCCTCCTTAAATACAGTGAATAAAGGAGAAGCAGCCAGGTTTCTGAAAGAGGCACAAGATGAATGACAGACATTCCACGCAAGTTCTCCCTGTGAATGTAGTTCAGGATGTCAATCCTGAAAGGTAGGACAGAGATGAAATATTTTTGCCATTGTAACAGTGTTGCACTGACTAAAAGGAAAATCAGGGCTGGGGAGGCCCCTGCAGAATTCCTTGAGAGTCCCAGTGTAACTGAAGCTCTGTCTGCCTCCAGCAGAGCCCAGAGAGAGACAGAACTGCCTCTTGGCTTGCCTTCTCTACCAACGAGACAGGAATGGCCTTGGGTTATAGGTCTGAGTACTGGCAGCCAATGTGCCGGGACTGGCCAGTACTATTTATTTAGAGAATGCTTCTAGAGGTCTACCATGAGAGATGCTTCTTTTTTCTAAGTAATGTTACATGCATGTACACAGTATCTCAGCCCAATCACTGATACTCTGATGATCAGACACATGACTGATGATTGCTACCCAGCTAGTACTTTTAAGTAAATGTCTTTGTTTCTTATGCTGGTTAAGTTCAATCATTAACACTGACATAGACATTTAGCAATTGCTTTCTCTAAACCAAAAACATACAAATACATTTTTAAAAAGGAGGAGGGAAAAAAAGAGACCGAAAATGGGATGGACATGATCAAGAGCATTGGTTACCACCTATTCATCTTCAATCATCTTTCAACCTCATCTGACAGTCAAAACTAGAACAAAGCAAGCACATCATTGGCCCCACAAGCTAGTTTTCTGCTTAAGTAAAGCTCCAAAAAACACGTTGTGGCACTGAGAATATTTAACATCTAATGTTGCACTCCTTTTCCAGTTTAAACTAGGTTAATACTGGTAAAAGGAAAAGGCTCTTCTGCAGCCAGGTTCATAAAGCCACAGCTGGCAATGCCAGTGACTCCATCCTTGCACTGAATTCAGAAAAATATTCCATGGCTTTCATAAGCAATAGTCAGTTAGCCACTAATTGGAAACTTTCAGGTATAGAAAATGCACTGCCCTAAATGATCACAATTTCACTACCAGGAACCCTAGATTCTAGAAAGATTTTTATCTTGAACACACATATATTTGCTCCCTGAAACATCCACTTATTGTTTTTTAGTGTTGCAGTCAAAAGAGACTCAGGGTGGATCTGGCTTCTCTTTTTGTCCTGAGACCTGTCAAATGTGTGAAGATAACTACCAGCTATCTCCTGAGTCCTCCTTAAGCCTAAAGAAATCCCTGTTTTTTCTGTATACACACACACACATAACCAGTAAGCCATGATGTCCCCGCATGGTAATTCACACAAACATGAGGTTTATCACTTGGATCTATGCATGTCACTATTCAAATCTAAGCTTTCGTTTAAGGCCCACATGGGTTTGAAATATGCAGTGACTACATGGGCTAACAGCACAAGCTCACCAGTCAAAATCAGCCTCTGTGCAGACACAGGGCTCAGACTCCATGGCGCCTGCATATTTTCCCTGCATGCATTTCCGCTCGGATTTTCTCTTCTTATATATCCTCTTCGCTCCCATGATGCAAGCTTCCCCCTGTAAGGAGACAAGAATCTCACACTGTTGGCCCATAGGCATGACCTTCCCTACTCCACACTAGGACAGTCCAGGGAGATGGTCTCAAATCTTAAGGTAGTCTGGATGTGGGCTGTCTGCTTTGTGCTAGCAGCATTTTCTTTTCAATGTCTAGAGTCCTATTACAGAACATGATGACAAAGTTAAGCCTAAGAAGCCCCGAGAGAGTGTCAAAATGTCCTGAACTCTACTTTCAGCAAATCCTTACTTGGCAAGGTGTTGGGTAGGAGGCTATGAGGGACACACAGGTAACTAAGACTCAGCCTGTGACAGTGTATTACCAACACATCTACGGTAATTAAGTTGACTTCTTCTGTAATAAAAGATTGGCACGTGATCATTTATGTGCATATGAAAGAAGAATATTGGTAGGAAACATAAAGGTCTATTTTGCCTCGGTTTGTTATGCCTCTGCCCACACAATTTTACTGCTCTGATTTTACACCCCTCTACAAGATAACCAATAGCACTAAATTCAGTGTTTCTCCACAAAATAAATAAATGCTTTGAATATTACAATGTCCGTGCACTCCAAAGGGGAAAATATCAGCTACATGAATGAGCAATCCTTTCATTATTGAGCCTCCAAGAAAAGTGGGTAATTCTAGCTGATGTAGCTCCCATTGTCAAACCCAGCTCTGCGTGTGTGTCCAAAGGACCAGAAAGACTTCTGTCTAAGCTACTCTACACTGTCTTTCTTGAGCAAGCTCATTTTAATCAGCTGCACTACACATTGATATATAAATATACAACTTAGTCTAGGTTTGGAGTATATGTTGTGTTGCCCTCTCAATATAGTGATGGCTTTGCAAGCAAGGGCTCTAGCTATGTCCTTTGAGAAGCTGGCAGAATGAGTTCTTGGGAAATCAAAAGAGAGATGCTTTCATCCAAGCATTCTATCAACAATATGAGTAGAATAGCAGAGGGGCCAGGATGAAGTAATTTTCCTATTAATTCCACAACCTTATAACACAAGAACCTTGGAAGGAGGCATAAAGCACTACCTAATCCCAGGGAATCACAGTGGTGGGGAGGAAGAATTTTACTGGCACTCCTCACCCAGCCTAATTTTGCTGTTTTATATCTCTGCATTGCTAGATAAAACTGAAGAGCCTTTTTTCACCCCTGCCCCCATACCCTGCAACCAGACGACATGCTCAGATAAATTATGTTTGGATCTCTGTGCTGAGTTGGTGTTTTGTCTTGAGTCATAAGTCTAAGCCAAGCACATTTGAATTTTATCTCATTATACCCTAGTACGATAAAAACATAAATTACTTCACAACAGCTGTGAATGTTGAGTTTGTTCACTGCCATGGCACACAGAACACATAAGAAACCACCAGATGGACATTTTTGCCCAGAGAACCCTGATTCCTACATTTGAATGACTATCTTCCCCCAAGTACTCTCCATGCCTCCCACCCAGGACACTCGTCCCCCTACCTGGCTGTGCAGCTGCCAAGGTCTGTAGTCCTCCTCGGCACAACGCCTGTCAAAAATGGACTTGTAGTCCACTTTGACCAGCTGCCATTCAGAGCGGTGACTGAAGTGCCCAAACACTCTGCAGATGATACAAATACTCACAATGATAGCAGTGCTGACAGTTACAACTACAGTTAGCATGTGTTGAATATTTATTATGAGGTTAGCACAATGCTAAGCATCTTACATCGGTCGTATTATTTGATCCCCAAAACACATTTCTGAGGAGGGTTGCTATTATTGACTCCACTTTACCTGTGGGTAACCTGAGGCTCAAAAAGTTTTAACATGCAAAAACCAAAGACAAATCACCAAGAACTGATAGAGTTAGAATCCAGGGGTGTTAGACTAAAAGCCTGCTTCTATATACTGTGCAATAAGAACTGTTGATCAGAAAGAAAAAATAAAAAATGATAAAACAGTCACAAACCCTGACTTCTGTGCAGTCCAAGATTACACGTACAGGTTCTCTTGCATTTAATCTACCTGGTCCCGTGGTTTCCATACTATTTTATCTTCCCACCATTCCCAAGGAGAAGTAGGCAACAAGGCTGAAGAGTTATAACTACTTCTTACCTGGTTCATTCTACTCTCCTGACTCAGAGAAACTCAGCTACTTAATGAAGTATTTGAATCACCTATTGTCAATGTGAATAAAAGCTACAAGGCAGCCTTTACAATCAGCTTTTTTCATCTGTGTTTTGTAAATATAAAAACTGAATAAAGACAAATTATATAATAAATGGCTAACCCACTGGGCAAAAATGTAACTGTTAGGCATATTAATTTTTGTTGCTCTTTTCTACTGTTAAAAAAAAAGGAGAAAAAAATCAGAAAATGTACCAACTATTCACTTTGATTTTAAAATTTTCACTGTCAACAGGATCAACTGCTTTAAAATCTTCCCTCTCTGTTTTCCACTTCTGATTTTCCAGGAGAAGGAAAAATCAGAGTTTCATATTTCAAATTCAAAGCTCATGTTTTGAAACCCACAGGCAGGCAAGCCATTAATCAAGCCTTTCACAAATTAATGATCGTCACTTTCCAGACAAGAACGAGCGCAAATGTGATTTCACAAGAACAGACTGTTCTTGTGGTTCCCCTAATATGCCTCACAATTGGGTTAGGTAAAGAGCCAGGGAAAAATAACATCCTTTGTGGGGTTGTGATCAAGCTCTGTGTTCTGTCTTAAAGTGAAATCATTCTTATATGCCTGTGATTTTCTGTATATCAAGCATGTTTATTATTAAAGTTTTAAATTGACAGCTTTATCTTCTACTGAAAAAAAAAAATCACGATTAATTTCCCTAAGCTCATTCAGTATAGGAAGAAATAGGCTGTACCACATTGCTGCCAGCCCACAGTACAGGTCTCCTAATAGCTTAGAAAAGAGCCAAGAAAATGGATGCCAGCATTGTTCTTTCTTCTTTGCTAGGGAATCATGAAGTCAGATGCACTGCCTTTGCTAGCAACTTTAAAACTGAAAGCAGCAAGGCGAACAGGCTCAGCTAAAAACCACACGTTTCTGGATTTCTATGAAGACTAGGAGACAACACGGCTTTCCACTTACGTCATGATGAGAGTCTCTTCCCCAGGTTCACCCAGAACCCCATCCACAAAAAGGGGAATCGATGTGAAACTGTATTTGCTCCAAGATCTCCCTTCATCAAAACTCAACCTGATGACAGAAAAAAATAACAGTCATCGGCTCTCAAAAGAAAATCCTTTCAAAGAAAAGATACTACCAACCAGGACAGAATATAATTTACAAGTACCTGGGGCATTGTCAAACTGAACCTTTGTAATGAATAAGTGTTCTTAATTACATCAGAGGGTGGATATACAGCTAGCCAAGTGATTTGGGGCCCAGATGTTTTCTAACATCAATCAGTGGAGAGCTGTATGAAACGGGAATGGTAAGTCACTGACAGAATTTTTTACATTTGGATATCATATTAGGTCTTAGATCTCAATGTGACCCTCTCTGAAACCTTGCAGCCATCTAGCAGCAAGCCTTGCAGGTGATTCTGAGAACAGTCACCTTCTGAGACCACTGCAATGGACTTGAATCAGCTACCTCCATGTGATCAAACCCTTAGTGATATCCTTCGTACATTGTTACAAATCCTGGTTGACCCACTGAGTGACGGGGTGCAGAACAGGCTCTTGAAAGTAAGAGAGGACTCTGCAACTCTGACAGTCATACAGGGTGTTTCCTTTCCTCTGCCTTTCTCTGAGATGCCTTCCCTCAGGCTAAGCCTCTGGTTCTCTTATTTCTGCAGATTTCCCTTTGGTCCACCAAAGTAACCAACACTGGAGGGAATATCAAGCCTTTGACTTTGAACGAACCTGCCTGAGGAGAGAGCCATTTTCAAAAACACAGATAAAGGAGTCTATTGAAAGCCCCTCTGGAAGTTAGGCCTTGCATGTTCATCTATAGAAGGCCTATGGAGAGAGTTTCAGAAAACCACCCTCTCCTGCCCACAAAATGAGGCCAAAGGAGATCAGAGCAGAAGTGACATGCACTGCTGATCTCTGTGCAGGATGAACAGAGTGAAAGCAAACATTAAACTTCAGGAGACGATATTTGGGATAGGTGGCTGTGAGAAATTAAGCTAGTCAGAGATTATCCTTGACAACCATTCTACCCATGACTGTTCTGAAAGAGTGCGGCGCTGGAGGTACTGATGGGGGAGAGGGGAGCTGTCACATTCCAAAGCCATACATAATTCCTCTCTCAAGGGCAGAAGCAAGCTCCTTTCTCTTTCTCACTCTCTCTCTCTCCTTTCCTCTGGCTTCTTATGATAAAGCAAAGGTATAAGTTATATTCCAGCAGACCATGACAATTTACTACAAGCACAGTTATAGTCTGTCAGCTTGACTTAGACTGGTCTTGGCTGTGTGCAACCAGTCCTGGGTACAGGAATTAGGGCCAACAGGTGCCTTTACCAGAGATGTCGAATTGGGAGAGATGTGTGCTTCATAGCAACCAGGACTCCACCTTGATCCAGATACAAAACACTGTGCTCTTCTTCAAAGATCTGGAAGAGGAAAAGCACATACACAGCCCCCCCAACACATCCAGGGTTCAGAGAGTTAGTCTTCATTTGAGGAAAAATAATCTCTCCATGAGCCCCCATGATAGAACCGGGTCCCCCCAAAGCTGTGGAGAGACACAGTTATGAACAATGCTTCCCCAGGCGGGTGACATGTACCGCTGGCGTCCCATAAAATGATTTTAGGTGCTCCACAAGAGACATGGAAATAATGACTAAGTTATGTATTCATATTTCTATTCCTATCGTTTTGTGGTGAGCTCTGTTGGGTTGCATTTACGATTATGTTGACATTTGTGCAACTGTTACACTGGGTCACATCTTTAGATCAGAGAAACCTTGGAGACACTATTCCAATACTCTCATTTTCACAGATGAGAAAACTAAGGTTTAGAAAGAAATGGTGACTTGCGTAGGACCAGGTAGACAATAACGGATGATGCCAGGATGGGGCGAATGACAGTGACCTTTCCGTGTACAATTACTTCAAAGCTTCCACGTGCTACAGGGGACAGATGTTCCTGTTCGCCTCACGGATTCTCTAGCCAGTCACAGAGTAATTCTGATCAAAACGAGATCATACCTTTGGGTGCACTGTCATTGGGTCTCTCTCTGGATGTGGAGGGAGGAATCTGAGGTCAAATGCAGACTGGCTGGAGACAGTTTCTAAGTCCTCCCCATACAAGATGCACCCTCTTTTCTCACAGTTACTGTTAGTATAGCCTTGTCTGTGATTACACTGTAGACATAATTGTTTCCACTCTGTCTACTTCTTACATTCAAGATGTACCCCAGGACTACAGGAGAGACTTATTTGCTTTGTTTGAGATGTTAGAAGGAAAAAAAAATGTGACCCTGGCTCTCTAACTATTGTCCATAGAAAGCTTAATAATGCATGTTCTTATATATATCCATGGAGAAGGAAATGGCAACCCACTTGAGCATTCTTGTCTGGCAAATTCCATGGACAGAGGAACCTGCAGGGCTACAGTCCATGGGATGGTAAAGAGTTGGCCACGACTGAGCAACTGAGCACATACATCTCCAAGATCAAAACCCCTGGAATTTCTTAACAAAGTTTCTTTCCTGCTCCATTCGTCTCAAAACATGTGAATCACAGTGCTCATCTATGAAGCTAGGAGATGGTAACTAGACCGTAACATGGACATCTCTGTCTAAAATTTACAGCGCAGTGTTCTCACTGCTGTGTGATCACCTGTGCCTTAGATTTCAATTTATGGTGCTGGTTATTGTATGATAATTGACTGTCAGCAGCTTATTAAAACATATTTATTGAAGTGTAACAACCAAGCATTAGACACCTATTTTGTTAGGACTGCTAAACCTCATTAAGCGCCTGTTTTATAAGCTAGGAGTATCTAATTTTCATTCAGAAGAAAGAGGAAGCATTTAAGCTAAACACGCTGGTTGAAAGTGATTCCGTTTCTACTTTCCCTAACATATGCGCCCTGATGGTTATTACTCTGTCTTCTGCACATGAGCTTTAAACATCTCAGAGCACCACCTGGGTAATGGCTTTTTCTGAATCACTGCATTCTCCTCTATTCTGACTTCAAGGCAAGAGGAATTTACAGAGGCAACCCAGCATTAGATAGATAATCTCCCTTCCAGGCTTCATGTTCCCTACATAACAAACTCTCTAGATTTCCAGCTTTCTTTTAAGGGGAAAATTCAGTCATATCTAATTTGGTTTCATTGTTACTTATAAACTTTCTTATATATAGGCTGTGACAAAGTGTCATTTTTTTTTTTAGGACTTTCCTAGTGGCTCAGACAGTAAAGAATCCTTTTACAATGCAGGAGACCCAGGTTTGATCCCTGGGTCCAGGAAGATCCCCTGGAGAAAGGCACGGCAACCCACTCTAGTATTCTTGGCTAGTGTATCTCATGGTGGACTATAGTCTACAGAGTTGCACAGAGTCGGACATGAGGAAAGTGACTGAGCAGGCATGCAAAGGCTCACTCATCACACAAAGAAATCAAATTTCATAAATATTTGCTGAACTCAGAACTTTTGTAAGCCATGCATAAAACAAAAAAGGAAAAAAACACATTGAGAAGCTTTAGGATTTATGTGTGACTAAGTTCCCAGAACTGAAACAATCTGGACAATTTTTAACACATTTAAACACCAGTAACTTAACCAGGATACTTTCTTACCTGCCTCCAAGTGTTTCCCGCATCTGAAGAGACAAACATGCTGATGTCACTGTCTGACAACTCAGAACCTATATTACCTGGAGAGAACACATCACCATTAGCGAAGAGAACTTTCTGCAAAAGCTCACGTCGGTCTGTGCTGGCAGTGTGCACTGCCCGAGGTGGATTTCCACTGCAAACACTCTATCTGAGCAGGGTTTTCCAGCATACTTGCTTCAGGGTCAGTGGCTTAGGTGCCTTTCAAAAATATTTTTAGCTTGCTCATTAAGTCCCAAGCACAGCTACTGGGCTTCTTAAAATAAATAAAATTTATAGCAGTGAGCAGACCAGGCAAGCTGCTTACCTGAAGCCACTATGATGCTGGGGGCTGTGTCTCTGCTGGCGATGATCCCTGACGTGTAGGGATTCTCAGAGACCTTAAGGTGAAGGTGCAGGGAGCAATAGGGCTGAGAAGAGGAGAAATGAGGATCATGAAAGTATACCATTTAAATGGTTGTTTAAAGCTCAGATTCAGAGCTCCTCTCCATTCATTCAACCATCCCACCCATCCATCCACCATGAACCCCTCCATCCCCTCATATTTCATTCCACAGATATCTGGTGCCCACTAAGTATAAGACAGCTGCCAGACTGTTGAAGGAGAGAGCACTTTCATTTCAAGTCCTGTCTACTGATATAACTGCCATTTGGCCATTCGACAAACATTTTAATACTTTATCTGTAAAACAGATAGGGTAGTTTTATGAAAGACTTATCACTGACTAAAGTTTGGCCTCGGCCACTAAGGAGTATACAATTTAAGATCTTTNCAGATTCAGAGCTCCTCTCCATTCATTCAACCATCCCACCCATCCATCCACCATGAACCCCTCCATCCCCCCATATTTCATTCCACAGATATCTGGTGCCCACTAAGTATAAGATAGCTGCCAGACTGCTGAAGGAGAGAGCACTTTCATTTCAAGTCTAGTCTACTGATATAACTGCCATTTGGCCATTCGACAAACATTTTAATACTTTATCTGTAAAACAGATGGGGTAGTTTTATGAAAGACTTATCACTGACTAAAGTTTGGCCTCTGCCACTAAGGAGTATACAATTTAAGATCTTTTTATTTATTACCATAAAGGAATATATTTTAACAGCCACGAGATACGTACAGACAAAATATGAAATTCTAGGGGAGAGGAGCCTACATTAAACTTCAGTTAAGGCTGCAGTCCATGCGGTCGCTAAGAGTTGGATACGACTGAGCGACTTCCCTGTCACTTTTCACTTTCATACATTGGAGAAGGAAATGGCCACCCACTCCAGTGTTCTTGCCTGGANCCCTCATATTTCATTCCACAGATATCTGGTGCCCACTAAGTATAAGACAGCTGCCAGACTGTTGAAGGAGAGAGCACTTTCATTTCAAGTCCTGTCTACTGATATAACTGCCATTTGGCCATTCGACAAACATTTTAATACTTTATCTGTAAAACAGATAGGGTAGTTTTATGAAAGACTTATCACTGACTAAAGTTTGGCCTCGGCCACTAAGGAGTATACAATTTAAGATCTTTGTATTTATTACCATAAAGGAATATATTTTAACAGCCACAAGATACGTACAGACAAAATATGAAATTCTAGGGGATAGGCGCCTACATTAAACTTCAGTTAAGGCTGCAGTCCATGGGGTCGCTAAGAGTTGGATACAACTGACCCACCTCCCTGTCACTTTTCACTTTCATACATTGGAGAAGGAAATGGCCACCCACTCCAGTGTTCTTGCCTGGAGAATCCCAGGGACGGGGGATCCTGGTGGGCTACCGTCTATGGGGTCGCACAGAGTCGGACACGACTGAAGTGACTTAGCAGCAGCAGCAGCAGCAAGGGAAAATTTCAAGGAGAAAATGGTGTCTGAAGCAAAGGTGGGTAGGATTTGAATTGCAGATGAGATGCTCAGAGGGATAAAGGACATTTCAGATCCGAGTCATGTCAATAACAAAGAAAAGAGGCAGAGGAGTGGAGCTGTAATAGGACAGGAGGTTGGGTAAGACCATGAGGAGAAACGGGGTTTGAGATTGGGCAGAAAGCTCAGCCAGGCTCGAGGTGCTCTGAAGAAGTCACTTGGCAGCTCTTAGTCATATGAAGCCTTGGTCTCAGTTCTGTAGAAGAAGCTGTATGACATGTGGAACTGTCCTTACATCCTCCACTGACATAGTGTCTGTGTAAGGGTATTATCAGATTCAGTGTAATTCAACATAGAAGTTCTTGTAGATGAAACACACGAGTGACAACAATTTAAACGAAAATTTAAGGGACTTGTTTGTGAATACAAAACTTGATCAAGTTTCCAGATGAAGACATCAACAGTTTTCAAAAAAAAAAAAACAGGACAATAAATCTCACACAAATTTCATTTAAAATTGTTCTTGTACTGGATCATCAACAATGACAAGTTTGTGACTGAACCCACGTCACTTTTCATCTCTCAGGAAGATTATTTTCTAATCTTATCGACTTGAGTTTTTGAAATCACCAGTGTACCTCTGTTATTACTTTCATTCTGCTCTGTAAGTCTCAGCCGGGAGATATTCGGAGAGCGACAGAGATGCAGTGATTACATTTAGATGGGATAGAGTAAATGACAAACTACAAATGAAACTCAGAAGTAAGAGCCGCCAAAACACTGGTGAAATGACACAGTGGATCACAGTAGGGTATTTCCCTCACTGCCAACACAGGGAGTAAACTCCCAAGGAATGATTACCATAATAAATGGTTGGCTTTGCATGACAGTTTCATGTACAAATTTCAAAAATGGAATTCTTACTTTGCAATGTTCCATAAGGGTAAAGAAGACCACCCCTGTAGGAAGAAACAATCAGACCCCAAAACTTGGCTGCCTTTTGTCCAAGAGGAAGATTAGCGAGGGTACTGCATGCTACAGAGGCCCCAGGGAAGGGTTAGCCAACACCCAGGCGGATGCTGAGACAGGATAACCAGAGGTGTCAAACCAGGTGTCCATGAAAATGTCCCTGGCAACTGCGGCCTATCAGAGCTTGCTTTCTCTGACATTTTCCCACGCACAATCCTGGGTCCTGTCACCGAGGATGCAGAGTTTCATCGCCCTAAAAGATGCACTCGACAAATCAAGAGAAAACAGCAAGGACTACTTTGCATCTCCTGTAAAACCTCACATGGAATCTAAAAAAGACAATCCATAAACACTTGACATGTCAGGCAGCACTTTCAAGTTAGGGCAGGAGGGGCCTTACTTTACTGTTCTACTCAGAACAATGCCAGAAGTACATGGGCTTAGCTATTGTGATGAACCACATTACCAGAGTAACGTGAGAACCTCCATGGTATTCAGAGAAACAATTACTACTATTACTACTATACTCAGACACAGGGGCTTAGTGGATGGCCTTTTGTACCAACAGAGCAGGACAGCCATGGCCAAGAGAGCACCCAGGTGGCAATCTTACGTCAGCCTCTGGTCACATGCTTCACCACCCCGCAGTGCGGAAGACTGTAAAACAGTCACCACCTGACCCAAGGATTATGCATGAGAGGGCACTTGCCATTACATAGGAAAGAGAGCATTTTCAACTGATTGTTTCAGCTCTGCTCTGTTGCTATGGCTTTCGGAGGCCTGAGAAAAATTCATCTGGGAAGAAAGGACAC
The DNA here is from genome assembly GCA_006410615.1 of Neotragus moschatus. Lineage (NCBI taxonomy): Eukaryota > Metazoa > Chordata > Mammalia > Artiodactyla > Bovidae > Neotragus > Neotragus moschatus. Next base: position 835,100 of record SJYA01003019.1, on the reverse strand, counting down.
CAGTTCATGCAGTAGCAGCAACATTACAAACGATCTCTTTCGTGTACTTTTTTTTTTTTTTTTCTCACTTGCACATTTGTAGTACTGGATTGCCCCCAACTGGTACAAGGGAAATGTTCTATGTTGGTTTTTTTTTTTTTCCCTTTATTCCTTTTTTTTCAGGAAAGTTACATAGTCCACATTGCAGAAAAACGATGTTAAGTGATTCATCTTCACTTTTTAAACTTAAATGTTTACACTTGAACAGTTTGGGATATTTATTAAGGTGAGGTCACCAAAGATTGATAGAGAGGTTGTTATAACGTCTCTCAAACCACTGCAAACTCCTGGAAAACATGAAACAAGGCGCTCCAGTTCTTAGGCACATTTTGCTCAGGCAGGGAGCACTTTGTCCATCTCTGCCCTCCTGCCTTCTTTTCCCCCATTAGGGAACATATACTGAGTATCTTTCCAGTTCAGTTCAGTGGCTCAGTCATGTCCAACAATTTGCGACCCCACGGACTGCAGCATGAGTTATCTTTAATTTAGTATGAGTTAAAACACAGCTTATCTCAAAGACCTTTATCTATTTCCCTTCACTTCTCATCTTAAAAATCTACAAAACTGTACACTGAAATCACCATGATCTAGGAGCTGACCTACAAGAACGGAGGGACCAACACATGTGTTTGGAAGCTGCCTGTGGTTCTGACTCACACATAGGCACAGGGCATGGAGTATCACCAGCTGGTCAATACCAGGAGCAACTAGATCCTTAGTCGTGAATCTTTCTGGGGTCAAGTACGGATTTTGAAATTCTGATGTAAACTGAGGACTCTTTCCCAAGAAAAGTGTACAAAGGAAGCACACACAAAGGTTTGCATTCAAATTCAGGGAGTTCACACACTCTTGAAGTATATCGTGGACCTCTAGACCCCAGTCACCTTCCTTTGGCCTTATTCTTGTATTTCTTATTTTAACCAACAAAATCCTTTGGCCACTGCAAGTGTTCAGTGAATGCCTGTTCAAGTCAATTGATCTGCGAATGAATTGCTGTCTTCCTGACACTGTGGGTGATCGGCAGAGAAGGGTTAAATGATCCAAGACATCCTACACACATATTTGTACAGTTTCTGATCTTGAGTTGGAGCGTGGGATCCATTGAAGTTTTTGTAAGGGGTCGGGGACAAAGAAGAAGGTGGCCCGGGCATTCAGCACTGCTCAGATTCAGCAGAATATAGAAAGTTGCAACCAGTACAGAGGAGCAAGAAGCCGGGTCGACTCTCCTGGGGCAGCTGCAGCTTAGCTCCAGCAGGAAGCCGCCAACTGAACCCATCAAGAAGGCATGGTTTCTCTCCATGAAACACTAGGCTGTCCCTTGGGGCCCAAGGATTTGTCACAGGCTCAGCTCACATTTTGCCTCGAGGGAGCCCAATCCTGAGGTTCTGCAGTCAGGTGGACCATGACCTCTAACACCCCATCCAATTGTACAATGTGGTCTTCAGGGGAAAGAAATCCCAGCTGAGCCCTCCAGACAATCAGTCTAACAGTCCTAAAAATACAGCCCAGATTACCCTGGATGTCTTATTTCTATATAATATATTTTACCAGGAACATTCCATTTGGGGCTGCAATTCTGAACTTGTTCCACATTTGCAACAACTCTGCTAGGGGAAAAAAAAATCTCTTTTCTAATCACTGGGCTGTGTTTCCAGTGACACTGTCACTTTCCAAGTATTCACAGTCTAAAATCTCTTTTTATCTCCTCTCTGCTACCAGCTCCAAAACCTAAGGAAGTTTTAAACAGTCTGGGTCTCCTGAAGCTCAAAGATCTTTCTTACTCTGTGCCTTGGCAGAGTTTTTTTTGTTTGCTTGTTTATTCTTCCTTTTTTCATTTTCTTCTCCTCATTCTACTGCCTGTTTTCTAAAGCTCAGATTTAAACTACATTAAATAATGAGATTAAAGAGGGAGGAAGGCCAAAAGACTCTTGGGTACCAGATATCTATATCTCCTTCACTGATTTTTCCTCAGTCTTAATGAGCCTAGTGATTCTGTTAACTGTGGGGTCAACTCGTGCACGTGAACTTCAGAAGGTGGCTATTATAACAAATTTTTCAGTGTGACTATCAATGGCAAGGAAAGGCTTCCACTAAAGTCCAAATATGAAACTCAAACACCTGTCCATGGCATGTGTGCCTGAAACAAAAGACAACATCCTCCCCAACACAAGTATTAAGCACCCACCGTGTATCAAGTATGGCTCTTGAGCTAATTCTTTGGAGTGACCAAAAAGAGCGCCATGGTCCCTATGCTTGTGGAGCTCACAGTGAGTGGGAGGAGATATACTACCAAGTCAACAGATGCATGTGATGATTTCAGAGTGAGAAAGATCCTGAATAAACAAACAAGCAAACAAACAAAAAACACTAGACCAAGTACAGTTTCAGAGGATGCTCAAGGAAGCTCCTGAGATGAAGGTTCTCAAACAAGGATCTGGATGCCAAGAAAAAAGTCATACTAGAAGAAGGGCGTTTTAAGAGATATAACATAATGGCAGATAGAGAGCCTAAAACATAGAAGAGTGAGGTGAGCTAATGGTATGGAAAGGCGTGATCTCTTCCCTCACCATGGCCAGTGTGTAAGGAAAGAGAGAGTCCGGAGACCAGGCAGGAGCAATGGACAGGGGCCAGACCATGTGGAATCTTGCAGGCCACAGTCAAGTATCTGAATTTCATTCCATCTGAATTAGAAAGTCATCAGAAGATTAAGTAAAAGGAGGGACATGGTCTGAATTTTTAAAGTTCAAGTTGACACCTTTATGTAAAATTTAAGAAAAGAATAATCTAATCTCTCATGAAAGAAAGCAAATCAGAGGTTGTCTAGGGCCAAGGGTGTGGGTACTGACTGTGAAGAGACACAGAGCAATTTTTTAGAGTGATTAAAATGTTGTATCTTGACTATGGTAGCCGTTACATGGGTCTATACATTTGTCAAGACTTATCACTAAACTCTTAAAATGCTTTTATGCATGCATATTTCAACTCAATGAAGTTAGATTTAAGGGGGAAGAAAAGGTGGCATTGGCTGCTATGGTGAGATGAAGTTGCCAGGTAGAGACAGGAGGAGCAGCTGGCACTGTAGGGAAAGGGAGGAATGAAGATGCTTGTACTAGGACGGTCTCAGTGGAGATGCGGATGTAAGCTGATACGGCATTTATAATTCGGAGACACAGCCAGTTAGACTTCCTAACTCTGGGCTGCGGGAGGAGCAAGGAATGTCTCACTAAGTGCTTTGTGTAAGAGGCATTTCTAGTGGTCCATTTATGGTGCCAGAGCACCCAGGAAAGCCTCTTGAGGTGACACAGTTGACTCTTCCTCATGGGCATTTGATCATCAACAGGCATGTTGGGATGGAGGACGGCATTAAGCCACTGGGGCATCTCCTGCATCTCTGGCTTCAACTTGGAAAGCTGAATGAGGAAGGTGGGCATGTTTTTAAAATGCTATTTGCCTTATAAATAGCCAGCGGGAATTTGCTGTATGACTCAGGGAAGTCAAACTGGGGCTCTACAATAATCTAGAGGGGTGGGAATGGGCAGGAGTGTAAGGAAGATTCAAGAGGGAGAGGACATAATGTACACCTATGGTTAATTCATGCTGATCCATGACAGGATCAAACCAACACTGTAAACCGATCATCAATCAATTAAAAATAAATAAATATTTTTTAAAATGCTATATGCCTTGAATAGAGTAGGCATTCAATACATAACTGCTACATTCATTTACTCGGTAACTGGATTTGTGTACTGAGTAACAGCTGGCTTTTTTCCCACTGTAAGTTGCCACTAATAGGGATATAAGCTGAGTGGGAGGCAGAATGTCAGACTGCTTCCCCTGACACATGATGACAACTGTGATATCCTCTGCAGCTAATAAGGTCAAGCTATGGCTGTGGCATCTTCTCCTTTGGGAGGGTGACCTGCCTAGACTGTAGGAGACGAACCTGCAAAGTGACTGCTCAGACTTCATAGGACAGAAGGAAGCATGCTCAGTGCGCATAACACTAAATAAAGCTGGGATTGTTTGGTGGGTGTGAATAATTGGTGTATATCAAGCCCTTCTCATTAAAACTAAGAGGTCTCTTCTCTAGCTTTACAGACTGCTCTCTCCCTTTTATGATTTTAAATGAAACTTTGGATTTGTTTTCTAGAAATTAGCATTTACTATTATTTTTACAGCTAACCCCTGCCTCCCCTCCTTCATTCACTCAGTACCAAATTCACGTGTCAAGTAAAGGGCAGGTATCATATATACTAAGAAAAGTAGGATGTGACCTTATAATCATTCATTCATTAATCTATTCTCTCTCAAGTAGACAGCAAACTCCTTGAAGGCAAGACACATTTGTGATTCTCCTCTTGGACACCATCATATAATCAAATAGAAAATAATTTGATCTAATCTACTTACTGCCCCAATGCTAGACAAGTTTTTACAAGCCATATTTCAAAGTCAAGGTCAAAAAATGTGTTTTTAAGGGTCAGATAGTAAATATCTCATTGATGGACCACACAGCTTCTCATGGCTACTCAACTCTGCCACCGTAAAGCAAAAGCACCCATAGGCAATATGCAGGTGGATAAGCACGACTGTGTTCCAATAAAGTTTTATTTAGAAAACAAGCAGTGGGCTAGATTTGCCCCACAGACCACAGTTTATCAATACCAGCTTTATATAATGACATACATGGATGGAACATATTATAAAGAGTACCGACTAAGGATTTAAATCAGTGGTCCTTACCTTTGTTTGAGGCATGAATTTCTCTGAAAATATGAATAAGCATGTCCACTGGAAAATATACTTACACAATTCTGCATTCAGTCCATCAGCCTTACAGCTGAATCTATGGGTCATTAGATCCTTAACAGGTTATTCATGGGAAAGTAAGGGTATCTTTTCCCACCACAAATGGAAATTCTCACATTCTCCCTTACACTACAATATGTGGTCCTTATCAGAAACTGGACAGCAACTGAACATCCTTGGAAATAAGCAAGAACCTTACTTATGGTTTCTGATGGCTTTGGTCCATCACAAGCAGCAAAGCTGTGAATTTCCTATAACTGCCTTCACACCCTTTCCCATCCACTCCTGTTCATCTGTTGAGCAAGAAGCCCTGGGGCCACTTGCATCTGCTTGTTGACCTCCATCTCCAGCCAGCCCTCACTACGTGGGGCATTTCACCCCCATATGAAGACTCACCAGCAAGCAGTGCACAGGGTCCCCTCTTAGGTCTGTGTCTGGAGCCTGCAGCAAACGCCAGTCTCTGCCTTTGTTGTACGTGATGAAAGTCTTCACTTGGTTGTCAATCTTCTTGTTAGCCAAGAACATTCCCTTTATCCCTGCTACCTGGGAAAAATTGACATGGCTGAAAAATACCTCAACTTGAGAAGAATTGTAACTATTTTACTTAAAAAAGAAACCAGACTATCAAATTCAACTGTGATCACTTGTCTTGAAGGAACGAGAGTGAAGTTGTGCTTACGTGCGGCTCCCCAGGCTGTGGGAGACAATGCAATAGCCCCATGCCCCCTATGCCAGAGCGAGCCCAACGCAAGTTTGACAGTCTTCCTATCTCCTCTAAGGCAGGTTGACAGTAGCTTACAGCTGCCTAGAGATAAACTGATGCTGTTGGTTCTGTGCTTCGCAAATGATAAACAAATAGGGGGAGCAATACTTCGGCCACCTGATACAAACCACTGGCTCACTGGAAAAGACCCTGATGTTTGGAAAGATTGAAGGCAAAAGGAGAAGAGGGTGGCAAAGGATGAGATGGTTAGAAAGCATCACCAACTCAATGGACATGAATTTGAGCAAACTCCAGGAAATAGTGCAGAACAGAGGAGCCTGGCATGCTATAGTCCATGGGGTCGCCAAGAGTCAGACAAGACTCAGCGACTTAACAGTGACAGCTTTTATTTTATTTTACGCAAGCACTCATAGTCTTAAATACTTTATCTCCTTTAATTATTGCAAAAGTCCTTTTGGGTAAATATCATTTACTCTATTTCACAATTAAGGCAACTGAGGCTCATTTAGGTAAAGTGAGTTGCCCAGGATCATAAAACCTAATGTCGTATAGATGGTAAGAGGTAGACCAAGGATTTTAACCCAGAGCTCTGTGGTTTCACAGCCCCTGACCTTAATGATGAAATCACTGCACTATTTACAGCCTTGGGCAATTAAAAGAGATCAGCGCAAACTCTGGATCCAGTCGCTATTTTTTTTCTGTAAAAGATCTATTAAACTACCGAATTACATTAAGCAAAAGAGAACAGCTTTTAAACATAAAGAAGTAGTGGTTTTCCTAATTGTCAAACAATTCCTCCTCAATTTCTATAATACTATTAATCCTACCATAAACAGCCCTTCTTATTTATTTGACTCTGCAAACATGATTACTTTTTCTCTTTTATATTTTAGGAAAGATGCAACAATAAAGAAGTTGCCAAAACTGTGCAGGAACAAATCATTAATTGTGTGTCGTTATTTTTCACGTGTTTTAGAATTCAACATATTTATGCACAATTGACTCTACTTTAAATTATAACAATCCAGGAAAACTTGGTAGTGAGAAAAGGGGCTGCAATGTGTTGACAGGTGCATTCTAACAGTCTGTGAAGGTTATCTCATTTAATCCTCACAAAAGCCAAGGAGATATAGCCTCATCTGAGGATGAGGGAATAGAAACTTAGATCAAGTGGCTTTCTGGAGCACAGGCAGAGAGTAAGTGAATAAGCTAGAAAGAATACCTGAACCCATTTAACTTAACTCAGGTCCTTTATATTATAATATGAAAAAATTTAAGCGGAAGGGTGAAACCATGGTTTCAGTCCTTGCCATGTACAAAACGCTAAACCCAGTCCATTTTAGGTAAAACCTCCAATATTCGCTATAAGCCTGCACAGCACCTATCATCCTGATTCTACAGATGAGGAAACTGAGGCATAAATGAAATCTAATTGCTGGGGATAACAAAGACTTGGGGTTCACACCCAACTCTGTTAGACTTCCGACATTCTTTCAGCAAATACGGCTCTGACTTTGTCAATTCAAAGAGGCTGGGCATTGATCAATAGAACACGCACGTTTTGCCTTTGCTTTTGACACAGTCAAACCTCATTAGTTTGTACCTACTGTTTTGGCATCTGGGATAATTTAGAGTTGAGCCAACTTTGTACTCTTTTGCAACAGCAAGTTTGTTAAGCAAATAAATGGTATAAATGAGTTGCTGGGGGGAATACTTTGAACTACTTAGGAAAACAAGCTTCATTTGGGGCCTGTAACAGTAGCCAGAATACTTTTTTACACACTGTGGATCCTTCACAAATGTGGAAGACGAAAATTTCCAGGAATACTCTACCTCTTAACAATGGTATGTTAACAGCAAACAACGTTTATTTATCACTACACCGGCTCCATAAGGATTACACACCAGGGAAGCCCATGTTGGTCTTGCATATGTTCGAGAGGCTGCTACATATTTAAACGACACTATACTGACAATTCTTTAAAGCTTTGATTTCATAGATCAGAATTTTCCCACAGTTGTACCTGTCTTCCCTCCACAGCGGTACCAACCATGGACAATGCAACACTCTAGAAGTTTATAGGACACAGAGAAGGAAAAAAACATTATCTATTCCAGTAGTTCCCTTGCCATTTCCCACCCCGTTCCTCTTTTGACCCAGGTGTCAGAGCAGGGCTACACGTGTTTAGAAGCTGGTGCATTTGATTTGCAGAAGCGGGTGACTTTATTGGCCCCTGATTGTTTGGCTTTATCAAATACCTCTAGTGCTTTGTAATTCATCTCTGGCAACCTGGCCTTCAGGTTTATCTTGAGGAGTCCAAACTTAGCAGAGCCAGGGGGATGTATCACAGTAAAGGATGGCTGAAGAAGGTCTTAGTTGCCTCCTGTGGCAAGGCACTTAATCCAGGAAAATTCCATTTGGAGTGTATTTTTATCCTATTTATTTATCTGTTTATTTAGGCTTCTTTGGCTTTTCTGCAAAGATGGTCACCCTCGCCTGCTGTTAGGTTTTTGTGCCACTCATGGTTCCTTTTCCCTGATCCTGAGAAGCTCACCTGCTTGTCACAGTGCATGCCTGGTCTAGGTCTCATTCTGTTTCTAGAACTTCTACCCTCTTACTGTGGATTCTGGATACCGAAGGAGCAGTATTAGTACCCAAAATGTGGAAAATGTGTGTACATGTGTGTATATGTTTGTACATATATGCATATATGTATTAATGTGTGTGTGTGTATGAGTGTGTCTAAGGCCTAGGTTTCTGCTGAGGATGAGGGTGCACATTTTTGTTTCCAGACAACTCCCTCTGCATCCGCATCATGAGCCCATTTGTGCGCTGGGATGGGCTGTGGTGGGATGGCAGGGCAGGGTGCGGGTGGAGGGTGGAGCAGCATTCCCACTGGAAGCATGCCTTCCACACAGACACAGAGGTCAGAAGATACGCCTGTGAAGATGGCACATCCCACCACTGGCAGTCTGCCTCCCTTCAGGGAAGAGCTGCTTTTACCTCTTCTGCCTGTCTCAATTCTGCACAAAGGTGCTGAGTATGTTGAGAAGCCACTTTTATTTCTTTGTCATATGGGGGGAATATGATACCAAAAGTTTCAAAGTTAATTAGTAATTATTTCTTATTCTCTAACATCCTACAAGCCAAAAATACCACGTTGATTAGATTTTTCAACATGTAGTGTCAGAGTTCAAACCTCAAGACAACACAAAGCCCTGACCTCGGGATATCAGCCTCAAAATGCCACCTTTACGTCTCTTCTCTTCCTTTCTTTGATTGTGAAGGCTACCCCCACTTCCTGGACAAAATCCCAATGCTGACCTCTTCCTACCCATCCTTCCAGACCCAGCTCAGTAAGTCTTTACCAGAAGCCAGAACCTCTCTTTTAATCCTGACTATCCCCAACTCCTCTTCTCTGTCCTTCAACATGTCTCTCACACAGATGATATCTACATGTTGGCTCTCAACAACCAAGTAAGCTTCTCAAGGGCACCGGTCTTCCTGGAAATGTGGCTGGTACTCCTCAAACTTCTCACCACATGTGAATCTTCCTAGATTCTCCTGTCATCTCTCACATCAGCATGTCTCACTCGGGTATTACTTCTGCATTATCATTCAATCCACCATATTCTCTCATTAAAATTAATAATTGAAAGTCACTTTAGACAAGAAGTGCTACTTTTGTTTTTAGTAAAGTAGGTAGTAAGAATTCTTCATTAGAAGAGCGAACAGGAGAAGGAAATGGCAACCCACTCCAGTGTTCTTGCCTGGAGAATCCCAGGGACGGGGGAGCCTGGTGGGCTGCCGTCTATGGGATCGCACAGAATCAGACACGACTGAAGTGACTTAGCAGCAGCAGTAGGCTTTTATCAACCCAATTTTATTTCTCATCTATATAGATGTTGGGTGTCGGGGATGGGAGGCTCTAGGAGGATAGGTGGGAAATAGATGCTATCTTAGGAAGAGTTGTTGTACAGGAAATTCTTACTCATTTCCATCTTACCTTCATTCATACTATTTTCCCTTGTCTACAATGCCCTCCTCTTTTGTCTGTTAAAACCCTACTCATCCTTTAAGGCCCAGCTTTTAGTGTCTCCTTTGAGTTCATTTACTTCTCTGAAATTCTTTCCAGTTATGTGGCTGGTTAATAGGTATGGGTTTAGTGTTGCATGAGCAAAAGTTTGTGATAAGAAACTTCCCAGATTAGCTATCATTAACATCTGTATCTACTTTGTGTTGAAAAATCAGTTGGTAATTCTGAAACACTTTGGAATGGATAAAAATTATTTTGTGATCATAACTCTTTGTTGAACTAGACTTATTTTTGCAGCATTCCCTGTAATCAGAAATACTGTTAAAAGTTTAAAATTAGAAGCAGCAGAAAAGTAGCGTGTAAAGTTTATCCAAGTAGAGTGAAGGCTAGGCTGTCTTGGGGAAATAAAAGTAAAAGCCAGAGCAAGGGCTTCCCTGGTGGCTCAGTGGTGAAGAATCTGCCTGCCAACGCAGGAGACACAAGTTCAATCCCTGATTTGGGAAGATCCCACGTGAGGAGCAACTAAAGCCCATGCACCACACCTATTGAGCCTGTGCTCTAGAGCCTGGCAGCTGCAACTCCTGAGCCCACGTGAGGCAACTACTGACGCCCGTGCACCTTAGAGCCTGTGCTGCACAACAAGAGAAGCCGCTGCAATGAGACGCGCAGGCTCCGCAAATAGAGAGGAGCCTGTTCTTCACACTGTGCAATGAAGACCCAGCACGGCCAAAAATATAGAAAAGTTTAAAAAAGCAATGTTTTACATGGGAAAAAATATGTATGTGTTTGTCTTTCCCCATAGATTGTAGGCCCTTTGAAGATAAGGATTTTATTATTTCCCCACAGTTTCAGGCATATTGTTGAATTGAATAAAGGTTTGTATAAAAGATAAAAAAAAAAGAAGAGAGAACAAATTCACGGTGCCCCAAATTGATTAAATACTTGAGAAATGTCAGACATGACACGAAAGGCTTTTTGCAAGCAAGTGCACGTCCATCTCTCCATGCAGTGTAAGTGGCAGACTCATTGCATCCTTATTCGACACATGCAAGAACCAAAGTCTGGATGGGGCCAATCACTCTAAGGTCATTCCCCCGAGAACCATAGGAATGGGCTCCACATCAGTGTGTCTCACTTGAGAACCCAAGAACCGAACCCTTTGGCAATACTAGTTCTTCAAACTTCTCTCTCATCCTGAGAGAAATGTTAGGTGTAGATATTACAGGAAATTGCTTTTTGTTCATTCTTCAGTACATGTACTCAGTAGTTGCTCAATTAATATTTTTAATATCCATCACTTACGCCTTCTAAGTACCAGGAAAACAGCACCTAGAATGTCTAAGGAAGTATACATTCACTCTGTAGTTGCGTTGTTTTTTGAGAGTCAGAATATGCCAGGTACTGGGATTTACATTTCTTTGGTGATTTAAAGAGAGAACTCCAGATATCTCCTTTGTTTCTTAATATTCCTCCCTATAAGGTGCTCTCCTACCCCAAGTCTTTCAAACATTCCACATGGTGGCCATGATAGAAAGATTCCTGCACAGGAATTGTTGCTTATTTCCCTGATGCTGACTGGGAGCTGATTTCTCCCACCCCCTCTATCTCAGACTTTAATTATGAATCTGAAATGTCAAACTTAGAAGAGAATCTAAAAAATGAATCAACGACAATGGCGGGAAAGAGAACATATTGCCACCATAACGTCTTTGGAGATAGGATATTTTTTGTTCTAAAGAGAGGATCCCAGCCAGGAGAGACACATACCCAGCCAGTGCCTTTGACGGTAGAGAACCCACTGTCAACAAAAGTGAAGTCACTCAGTAGTGTCTGACTCTTTGTGACCCCGTGGACTGTAGCCCACCAGGCTCCTCTGTCCATGGGATTCTCCAGGCAAGAATACTGGAGGGGGTTGCCATTTCCTTCTCCAGGGGATCTTCCTGACCCAGGGATCAAATGCGGGTTTCCCGCATTGGAGGCAGACGCTTTAACCTCAGAGCCACCAGGGAAGCCCACTGCCAACAAAGACTAAGACTTTTTGCCTTCCCTGTTGTCTTGGTCAGGCAGCACTCACCTACTCAGGGAGAGAATCACCTTAAATAATTAGAGGTATAGTCTATGTCTTGCAATAACTATGTCCTAAATTGGAGAGAAATTTTCTTCCCTACCTCTTATGTTGGATTGTAAGAAGTAGTCTTTTCCCGAGAATCAAGGTGTAGCTAAATCATCAGAATTGTGGAGCTTTGTCTTATGGAGAGAGGTACTCATAACATCGGACAAGGCAATGGCACCCCACTCCAGTACTCTTGCCTGGAAAATCCCATGGATGGAGGAGCCTGGTAGGCTGCAGTCCATGGGGTCACTAAGAGTCAGACATGACCGAGCAACTTCCCGTTCACTTTTCACTTTCATGCACTGGAGAAGGAAATGGCAACCCACTCCAGTGTTCTTGCCTGGAGAACCCCAGGGACGGGGGAGCCTGGTAGGCTGCCGTCTATGGGGTCGCACAGAGTCAGACACGACTGAAGCAACTCAGCAGCAGCAGCAACAGCTCATAACATACGGCGGGCACTATGTGTGTAACAACATGCACCGCTCACCAGTTACGTCTGTCATACCGCCCACTGTGCCTCACTCACGCATGCATATATTCTGTGCAGTCTGAATTCCAAGCCAGGTGGCTTCATTCTCAGCACAACCCCTCCTGCTTGGCTGGGGTGAACTGTCATTGTCCATTAAACCAAAGGGCTCGCCATCATCATTAATTAATATCCCCTTCCCAGAGGAGGGAGGATATTGCCCAAAGCTGTCAGACTCCGTATCATCATCTACTCCAGACAGATATACCAGGAACCAGATGTCTCAGACACACTTATCACAGCTCTTTTGCTCCGGCCACCATCAGGCCTGCTGTCTTCTGTGACCTGCTCCATGTGGTGCCACTGGAGAATTTGTGCTCCTCAAGAATGACAGAATTTTAGGACACTTGTTTCTAAGATTCTCTTGCATGAACACATCCACCAGGCAAAATTGGGAGTTTCGGGATATCATAGGGTGAGTTCACTTAAACTGCAGGCTCAGGACTTGGTTTAGTAAATAGTGAATAGGTCCAAAGCCATCATCTGCTGATTCTGTTTATGTTGGCTTTTTCCCAGACCATTTTCTTCTTCCCGTCTGATCTCTTCTGCAGGTATAGTCTAATATGATTTATGCAGCTCTCTAGCAGACTTCTATCTTACGGTTACTCCTTGACCACATTCAAATAGAAGCCTGCATGCTGATCTTTCTAGAGACACACAATAGTTTCTGGCTAAAAGACTGCACACTATAGAATGCAGATCCTAATCCTGACATGAGCTTTGTAATGTTATAAAAAATTATTGCATTTTCTCTGCCTCCATTTACTTATAAACAAGAATGATGATTACAGTCCCTGTGGCATAAAGTTAATATATAGATTGAATGAGATAATTTAAAAGCTTCTTTACAAGGTGTCTAAATGGTATCCTAAATGGTATCCCAAATATTATCTATTTACTGTGATCTTTCTTCAACAAAAATCACTACCCAGCATTTTTGCTCTGAGACCAGATTTCCTGACTCACATCTTGACTCTTCATGAATAGGGTCAATGGCAATGGTTACCTCACCATTGAGGGGAATTTTTGATATTTCAACAACTAAACCATGTAAGATAGAGCTCCAACACTTTGTCCCCAACATTTCCCTATCTCAGTACATACATACACATGGTTCTGATGTAGAGAGAATCGCATTTGTTGTAAGGTTCCAAGGAGAGAGTGAATAAAATGATTATTTTTCATGAGAACTGTGCCTCCCTCTGCATTTCCCACAGAGACTCACCAACAATACATATGCCTGATACACAGACTCATCACACAGTCATATTACACAGTTCACCTCGGCTAACATAATTTAAAGAGCACATGAGCACAGCAGGTGATCAGCGTGTAGAAGCCAAGAATGCATGTCACCTTCCTCTGTCCCCCCCTAAAACGTGGGCAGACGTGCACTCTATATATTCTCTCCCGGTCACCCCCTGCTGGCGTGTTGCTCATCTCTCCTCCTTATTAGTTCATTTATGGATTTTCTTACTTCTCATTTATCTCTAGCCACTCATCACTCATTGCTGTTCGATTGGGAAATCCATGCTGGATGGCTTTCAGCTTCCTGCTAGGCAGAACAATCAGCTTTAAGGAACACTTGTGCCAGGTTCCATGTCAGCCAATATTCTTTCTATCTAGGTAATCAGCCTATATGGCATTGCTGTTCTAATCACATCAATTTCAAATCAAGTTGCTGTGAACTGCCAGGTTAATAAAACAAAGCCTCTTCTTCCCCCAGCCCCAGGATGCAGAACACCTTTACATAATGTAGGCCCATGACCGTTCAAAGTGAGGATAATAAGAGCCAGCAGCTTCCCTACAGACAGTCAACCGAAAGGAGAGATGCAAAGGGAAAACATGTAGGTTACCAAAAAATGGCTGGCCGTGTTCAGAGTCACTCTGGTTCCTCTTCTCAGTCCCTGCCTGTTAGTAATTTTTGATTTCAGAAAACCATTCATGGAAACAGTTGCAAATAATAGGACATGACAAGTCATTCTTGTTCAAATCTGTCATCTTTTCCATCATCAAGGGACTAATTAAAATGTTCTCCATTTTGGCAGAAAATAAAATTAACCAGAGAAACTATTCCACATGGACTTAAAAAGAGGAAGAACGTCATCAGGAAGGAAAAACACCACCTAAAAGTCAGAAAATGTTTTCAAGAGAGCAGGGACAGATCTGAGGCCAGAGAACCCAACTGGCTGATTAGTGTGGGACAGTTGAGTAGATTTCACACTCTTGAAGCAAGATATTTCCACTGTAAATGCTGGATCAAAGCAAGAAAATGTGTGATATTTCAACAAAACACACTTGAAGTTTAAATGTTTATATGACATTTACAAAAGAGGACCGAAATCTGGCAATTTACATTTGTTTATAAGAAAAGGTTCAGCTGGTAAAGAATCTGCCTGCAAGGCAGGAGACCCGGGTTCAATTCCTGGTTGGGAAGATCCCCTGGAGAAGGAGATGGCAACCCATTCCAGTATTCTTGCCTGGGAAATCCCACGGACAGAGAAGTCTGGAGGACTATAGTCTATGGGGTTACACACTCTGAGAATCAGAGTCAGACATGACTAAGCACGCATACACAGCATGAGAAGACAACTTTGGTGATAAAGGATGGCATGTGGCCTTGCTGAATGCAATACAGGAAGGAGTAGGGATCCTGAACAGCAGAAGTACATTGGGCATTTAAACAATATGGATTGGTTTTAAGGTTATAAGACTAGAACATTGTTTTCAGGCTTAAACTCATTGGCATGTAATATTGATTATGCTATCTATAACCTGTTGAGTGTTGCTATATTTCAGGCACTGTTCACAGTACTTTAAGAAGATTAGCTTATTTCATCCTCAAAGAAATCTTACCAAGTAGATATTACATTTATCCCCTTATTTTAAACAAGGAGACTAAGGCTCAAAAGTTGTTGGATTTATCTCACGGAGATATATATATGTGGCATGGCTAGGATTTAAACCCAGCCTGCTTGACTCCAAAATTTACACCCTAAATCACAGTTTTATCCAACATGAATTTAAAAGTAAATCACTAGAATATGTAAATGTTTTCCAGAATACATGCTCAGTTTGAGGCTGAGATATATGATACTATATTTATCTGGAACATGGGCAGGAAATGAAGTGGAAGAAATTTGTGACTGCATAAAAAGTCTGCAGGGTATTTTCCTAAATATATACACACAAACTGTGCCCTATGCTGTCTACTGTAATTTCCATTACAAATACTTGAGCTCTGAGTTGTGCTTACAGTTTGCTAACATGCCTTTATACATACAGAGAAGTTTAGATACTGGAAGAAAATTCCCCAGAATATCTAAAGATGAAGGAATATAGAGAACATTAAAAGAATTCCAATGATAGGTTTATGTTTCTTAAGTGAAATTGGTTTCTTTCCTTGACATAACTGGATATGATTCCCTTACTACTCATCACACAACTTATATTCTCTGAGCTTATCCTCAAACAAATGACAGTATCACTGTGACTGAACACATTTAAATCAGTTTTATAACTATTTTTTCAATGTAATATAAGTAGATGTTTGTACTTCCCAAATTCCAAATATCGCTTTCGTAATGGCTCACTATAACCCACTATGAATCCTTCATAGCACAAGACTGACGCATGGATAAAATCTGTCCCCAAATAGCAGCTTTCTTTTACCTGACTCTACTTTAAATAGCCAGTAAAGTGTTGGTGTTTGTCATGAAAGCTAACTGAGCCAACACATGACTTTATTTTGAACCTGGTCCTTCTGAGAAAAAAAGGGTCAGAGTTCCCTTAAGGAAATTGGTAAACTCTGCTTTCTGTTTCTCCTCCTTAGCCCTCTTTAGGAAAAGAAAGACATATGGATCTTATCTCATACATTGGACCCCCGAGAAGAGGTTATGTAGTCAGAAAGGTCTTCAAGTCCAAGTGAGTGTCTTCTTTTTTCCCCAATGTTTAGCTACAATAATATTCAAGTTTTATTTTGTATTGGAGCATGGTTGATTAACAATGTTGTGTTAATTTCGCATGTACAGCAATGTGACTCAGTTATACATATATGAAGGATAGATTGAGAGTTTGGGATTGAGAAGGACACACTGCTATATTTAAAATAGGTAACAAACAAGGATCTACTGTATAGCACAGGGAACCCTGCTCAATATTCTGCATGACCTAAACAGGTAAAGCATTTGTCAAGGGAGTGTGTTCTGATGCACTGCAAAGATGTTCTCTTAGTTCTTTCTTTTGAGACATAAGAGAGCACTGCCGGTCACTTCCTTGCTCCACCCCTGACATCTATTAGTCCTTCAAGACTATTTTCAAACTTCATACTAGGCCCACTCCTATTCAAACCTTTTAATTACCTGACTGCTTCCCCAGATACTTTTCAAGTCTTCTGGACTTGGTCAACAAAGAATCCTTCCTAGAGATGTCTTGTGAATTGCAAATTAACCAATATAAATATTCTGCAATCCCCTCCCTCTCCCAAACAGACCGAGGCCATGTAAGGAACTAGTCATTAAAATGACGGCAGGAAGGGCCAACCCGTGGCCTTCAACTGCCAGTCAAAGCACCGCAGGGGCTAAAGACCACCCATGCCTTGTGACATACCTCATAGAGGTCAATCATGACGTTGCCCTCAGGGCCTCTGCTGCTCTGGACATTCTCTAAGGCCAGCGTGAAGTAGACCCCACGTGTGTCTGAGATGTAGAGGTTGTACGTGTCATTCTGGTTCCACTCTTGGACGGCTGCGAACACTTGGTTCTCATCGGTGCTGATGACGTGCATGTCCTAAGGAAAGACACAGGGAAGGGGAGAGGAAGACCATTTTATATATGCCCCTGGCATGTATCCACATAATGTGAAGATGAGGAACACCAGGACAGGCACGTAGGTAGCATGAGGAAGACAGAGAGTTTCCTTTCGTGTATCTGTGAAATAACCATTACCAGAGCGTTAGTCACATATTTCCATTGTCGCTTACAAGGTAAGGTGGTCATCAGAAAATAAGACAGAGAGATGCTTGGTAGCTCAGTTACCATTTAATCGCCTCATTAGATAATTTGAAGGATAATTTCTCAAAGATGTATGACTTTGGAGAATCAGGCATCCTGATAAATTTGCAAAACACAGAGTACATGCTCAGAAGGCATGTACAGGACAGAACAAGGGACAGAGAGAAAACAGACAGGCCTTGCATCTCTCACTGTGGTCTATGGAACAGCAGCATGACCACCACCTGTAAGACTGTTGGACACACAGAACCTCAGGCCTCACCTGTCAGATAGAAACCTGTATTTAATAAGATCCATGGATGGATAATATGCACATCCAAGTTTGAGAAGCGCTTCCCTAAGGCTCAGCAAGCCCTAGAAGTCCCAGAGGAAAAATGTTTACCTGAGACCCCAGAGTACTAACCTTCAGGGTAATGAACATTCCAGGTATTAGCTTATCTAAACCTGTACCCTGAGAAGTTCAGAAGGAAACCTTAAATAAAAGGGAAAAAACACTCTGTATAATTGATGATGTTTTCAGCCTCTGGTTGTCCTGGAAGATAGAAACAAGGCTGAGGTAATGAGAGGCAGTGAGCGGAACCCCTTGGGGTGGCGATTCTGAATCCTTTCTCCCTGACTTCTGACCGCAGAGGAGTAGGTGTTCCAGGAAGGGCTGACACAGACCAGGGCTTGCTGTCTCAGACTAAGGCCTGCCGTCTCCCTCAAGGCTGCCAGCTCAGTGCTCTCAGCAATCTTTCCCCCTTCACCCAAGGTGGTACATATCGGTATCACTTTAAAAACCCAAAATCAAAATAAAACAAAACAAAAATGGAATTGCACATAAGCCTAAAGGTAGAAGGACAACCTGAAAAGATCCTTGGCCTTTGTGTAGCTCAGTGCTCAGATTCTCCAAGAGGAATCATATATTCTCCTTGAAAGGCTTCAGGAGGTTTGTCAGTCTTCCTTGACAACAATTCCAATTCTACCTAACTTGTAAATGTCTCATTGTAACCTCTGCCCATATTCTCTCAATCAGTCAGTCAGAAATTCAGCTTCAAGTCTGTTTTAGACACAGAGGAATGAGCCTCTCATTCCTCTTTCAAGTTGATCATAGTGAACTCATGTGATTCTAGAAGGAAGAAGTCCTTACTCAAAGGGTTTCATGTTCCTGACCCCTTTTCAGACCTTACTGCCATACTCTGGAGTCTGATTACAATTTATAGAAACAATCCAGAGTCAGGAGCCCACCAATGAATCCTGCCCATGGATCCAAGGTGGTCGATCATGCCAAGTGAGATTTGGTATAAAAGTTGCCCAGTGTATGACTTTACTTATGTACATTTTATTTTTCTTATGTACATTTCTTCTGGCAACAGTAGCTTGGTGTTCTTTGAAAAACATTCTCATCCCTCTCAGACAAATTTCCCTCTATGCTCAGTCTTTGCTTCTTTCTCCCACCCTCAGCACAAGAAGTGATCTTGCAGGCCTAGCATTCAGGGAATGCTGATTGTTGGATTGGCAATGGACATTCCACCCAAGCAAACTCAGCAAGACATGATTTTAGAATGACTGAATTACTACACAGAGAGAGAAAGTATATTTTACTGTTAGTTTGCAAGTAGTCAGAATAAAAATTAAAATCTAGATCTGTTTGAGTCATATCTTGCAGGTAGAAGATAAGCCAATCCAGAAAAAAAAAGTAAGTTCAAAAGGTAAAGAGACATGGTTCAAATTCTGTGACACTCTTGGAGTCTCTGAATGTGGATACCCAAGAAGTCTGGCCATTGGAGAAGGAAATGGCAACCCACTCCAGTGTTCTTGCCTGGAGAATCCCAGGGATGGTGGAGCCTGGTGGGCAGCCGTCTATGGGGTCGCACAGAGTTGGACACGACTGAAGCGACTTAGCAGCAGCAGTAGCAGTAGCAAGAAGTCTGGCCATGTGTGAACTTGTTAGAGAGGACAGTAAAGCAAAATGATTGAAAGAATGGTCTTTAAATAAAGCTATTCAAATCCTAGCTCTGAAATTTAGCTGTGTGAACAGAACTTTGTGCCTCAGAATTTCTACTTGCAAACTAGAGATAATAGTATATCCTTTGTGGAGTTGAAAGGATTAAATTAGTAAGTATTAAGCATTTAACAAACAGTGCCTGGAACCATAGTGAAAGTGAAGTCGCTCAGTTGTGTCCGACTCTTTGTGGCCCCATGGGCTGTAACCTATCAGGCTTCTCTGTCCATGGGATTTTCCAGGCAAGAGTACTGGAGTAGATTGCCATTTCCTTCTCCAGCAGATCTTCCCGACCCAGAGATCAAACCCAGGTCTCCCACGTTGTAGACAGATGCTTTACCGTCTGAGCCACCAGGGAAGTCCTACATGCTAGCTATTTTTAGTTACACAAACATTAAATCTCCTTTGTTGATTAAGCCAGGTTGATTTGGGTTTTCTGTTCATTGCAAATATTAGGGTATTGAAATATTATATTTATATATATCATATATACACTAATACACTTAATAAAAAAGTGGTTCATCCACATAATCTTTTTTTTTCCTAATGGAAGCAATTAACTGTGGAAATTAGCCCAAGGGTCATTCATCCATGGAGGGCCAATGGTTCCCCATTTCCTACAAGACAAATATCAATATCCTTACACTAGCATTTCAAACCCTTAAACAACTACTCCCAATTCATGTTTCCTTCCTTGTCAGCAGGGTGTAGCATCATCCCTGAGTTCAAGCTAAAATATTTCGGCACTAACCCGAATGAACATCACATAACTAATTCCCACCTCTGTGTCTTTAGAGTGAATCAGTGCCCTCGTGAACCTCTGAGGTCTGGGCCACAAATAGACGATGCATTAAATAATCTTAGGGGCCAGAGTAAATCATCGGTATTATCCCAGCCCACTTAAACTTGTCCTTGGTAGATGTGGAAGAGAAAACATGCATGCTTTTAAGTGTTTAAGTCACTTAGAGAACTATCCACAGAACTATGGCTTATTCATGTCGATGTAAGGCAGAAACCAACACGACGTTGTAAAGCAATTATCCTTTAATTACAAATCAATTAATTAAAAAACAACAGATTAAATGGTCATCACTGGATAAGGGCCAAGGACAGATCTCTTTCTCTAAATACAATCTAATTTTATTGAATAGACTGTTTAAAAATGACAGATGACATTGGTCTTAAATATTTTAACTGAAACCTATGACATATTTAAATTCCATCTTCCCTTTTCTTGTCTACATCCATTTATATCAGGAAAACATGCTATTTCTCCCAAAATGGCACTTCATGTTGAAAGCTCGTACTGAGACACAAAATTTTAGACCAAGAAGTGAACTCAGATATTTTAGACCATTTCCCAATGTCCGTTCCACAGGACATCAACATTGTTNGTTCTTGCCTGGAGAATCCCAGGGATGGTGGAGCCTGGTGGGCAGCCGTCTATGGGGTCGCACAGAGTTGGACACGACTGAAGCGACTTAGCAGCAGCAGTAGCAGTAGCAAGAAGTCTGGCCATGTGTGAACTTGTTAGAGAGGACAGTAAAGCAAAATGATTGAAAGAATGGTCTTTAAATAAAGCTATTCAAATCCTAGCTCTGAAATTTAGCTGTGTGAACAGAACTTTGTGCCTCAGAATTTCTACTTGCAAACTAGAGATAATAGTATATCCTTTGTGGAGTTGAAAGGATTAAATTAGTAAGTATTAAGCATTTAACAAACAGTGCCTGGAACCATAGTGAAAGTGAAGTCGCTCAGTTGTGTCCGACTCTTTGTGGCCCCATGGGCTGTAACCTATCAGGCTTCTCTGTCCATGGGATTTTCCAGGCAAGAGTACTGGAGTAGATTGCCATTTCCTTCTCCAGCAGATCTTCCCGACCCAGAGATCAAACCCAGGTCTCCCACGTTGTAGACAGATGCTTTACCGTCTGAGCCACCAGGGAAGTCCTACATGCTAGCTATTTTTAGTTACACAAACATTAAATCTCCTTTGTTGATTAAGCCAGGTTGATTTGGGTTTTCTGTTCATTGCAAATATTAGGGTATTGAAATATTATATTTATATATATCATATATACACTAATACACTTAATAAAAAAGTGGTTCATCCACATAATCTTTTTTTTTCCTAATGGAAGCAATTAACTGTGGAAATTAGCCCAAGGGTCATTCATCCATGGAGGGCCAATGGTTCCCCATTTCCTACAAGACAAATATCAATATCCTTACACTAGCATTTCAAACCCTTAAACAACTACTCCCAATTCATGTTTCCTTCCTTGTCAGCAGGGTGTAGCATCATCCCTGAGTTCAAGCTAAAATATTTCGGCACTAACCCGAATGAACATCACATAACTAATTCCCACCTCTGTGTCTTTAGAGTGAATCAGTGCCCTCGTGAACCTCTGAGGTCTGGGCCACAAATAGACGATGCATTAAATAATCTTAGGGGCCAGAGTAAATCATCGGTATTATCCCAGCCCACTTAAACTTGTCCTTGGTAGATGTGGAAGAGAAAACATGCATGCTTTTAAGTGTTTAAGTCACTTAGAGAACTATCCACAGAACTATGGCTTATTCATGTCGATGTAAGGCAGAAACCAACACGACGTTGTAAAGCAATTATCCTTTAATTACAAATCAATTAATTAAAAAACAACAGATTAAATGGTCATCACTGGATAAGGGCCAAGGACAGATCTCTTTCTCTAAATACAATCTAATTTTATTGAATAGACTGTTTAAAAATGACAGATGACATTGGTCTTAAATATTTTAACTGAAACCTATGACATATTTAAATTCCATCTTCCCTTTTCTTGTCTACATCCATTTATATCAGGAAAACATGCTATTTCTCCCAAAATGGCACTTCATGTTGAAAGCTCGTACTGAGACACAAAATTTTAGACCAAGAAGTGAACTCAGATATTTTAGACCATTTCCCAATGTCCGTTCCACAGGACATCAACATTGTTGGATTTTAATAGTTTTTTTAAATGGATCCCTTTGTAAAATGTTTTGATGAATGCAAGTTATCCAGCTTTCTTGCTCACAGGACATCCTAGAACGTTTAAATACTGGTGAGTTTCTGTTAGTCTCCAGACAAGGAGCATGGGATGGAGTTTATTTGCTTTTTTAAACTTTCTATCGTAAACCAAATTTTCATGAAGCATCTCTAAAGGCATTTTATTGAGTAACACATTTGAGAAAGTATTATTGTGAATCTAAGCTCTGTATTTTAAAAATGTGAAAAAAGAATTAAAAAAAAAAAAAAGGCAGAGAAACTGATAAACCCTCCAAGGTTCAGAGCAGGTGACTGACAGATCTAGGTCTGGAATTAGGGTCTCTCGCTGTGAATCAAGCAGCCTTTTCATCACCCACACCCCAGTTCACATCGATCTTCTCCAACACAGACAACTAGATCCATACTAATAATAATATTACCTTGCTTTTATAGAGTATCTGTCCTCCAAAATGCTCAAAGCACTTTCATATGTATTGCCTCATTTATCTCACTTGAGTAGCTCAGAATGAGCTCCAAGTATGTTAAGGGAGGAAAATGGTCACTAGCCCTCCTCCTGCTGGGCCTCATGCTCTTAATAGTAACAGCAATATTAAAATCTCCCCACCCCTGCTTTCCGATCATCTTTGCCACTGTATTATTATTTTTTTTAATACAGCTCAGGTTAACCTCAGTCTTTTTAGAGCTGATGCAATGGAAGGGGATAACTAAAGAAAATTTGATCATGGAAGTGCTGGCTTTTGTCTCCGTTCCTTCAGTGAGCATGGAGCTTTGCTCCTTTCCTGCTGCAGCAGGAAAAGGTTTGATAGCAGGTTATGAAACATACATCTTTGCTGTGGATCACTCTAACCAAGCTGAGGCTTCTCTTTGAAGGTGTAATGGGATTGTAATGAGGCATCTCTTTGCCTTAAATAATAAACACCTACTTGGACCAAAAATTCATTTGCTGTAGTGGCTCTGATTTTTCTGGGAACAAGCTAAGTTAATCACTGCATTCTTATTCTCAGACCTCAGATGAGGCTGAGTAATGGAAAACGCTCGTCTGGGACAGTGGAGTGGGGATGGGGTGCAGATAGCCGATTTAGGCTCAAAGTAAAACTTCTCTTTCCAGCTTGGCACGATACCACTGGGTGCGAAGATCCACAGTGATTGGTGTGATGGCAACGAAAAAGCGATGCAAAGTATGCCATTCCTAACACTCCAGCCAAGGGACCAAAGTGATTTCTTTGATTTTAAACTACCATTTCTGAGACAACTTAGATCAATGGGACTTTTTCTTTGGATGCTACTCAGTATATGAAAATCTGGGGGGTGGGTGGTGCTGCTGCTTTTTAGTTATAGAATCTATTAATTTGTTTTGAGAGTAGAAGAGTATAATACAAAGAATGCTGATCTGGGAGTCCAGAGACTTATATTTTAGCCTTGACACTGCAGCAAGTAGCATTTAGTTTAGCTGAAACTTATTCCACTCACAAAGTATATTCCCAAGAGGAAGTAAGCCAGAGATGAGTGGCTCAGATAGCTGTTTCCTGATTTGGTCCCAATTCCCACATGCCTCTTGAACAGAAGCATCTCACTGCATTGAGTGTATTCTTGTTTTTAAAGGTGTAAATCTTGCAAGCCAACTACTTCATTTGTCGGTCAATCAAAGTCAGAAACTTATTTCAGTGCTCAAGGGAAACAAAACAAAACAAATAAAACCGCCAGCTCTGTTGAACTTACCAAGATAACATGATCATCTCCCTCATGGACCTCCCTAAAAGATTACCAAGGGCAATTTTAACAACACTAAATTTTCTTTTACTGACTTTACCCAGTTCTCATCTAAGGCACAACTCCAGTGTTGTGTTTGTCTTTTTGTAAAATAGTTCAAGCTAAATCACGAACGAGGAGCATTTAAACATATACAGGCACACAGTTCTGGGCAATTACCACTGCTATGAATCTCTTAGCAGCTGAAAATAGTAACCACTCACATGGAAATAGATTTTTGAAGTTAACAGCATAATTTAATGTGTGTTATTATCTCTAATGGGCTGAGGTTCATAGCTCACATCTCACTATGCTAGGGTTAGGGGCGGAGTGATGGCCAAGAAGGAGAATTCTGCCTGGAGAAGCCACTGGCTCTCCTGGGAGAGAAGACCCGCTGTACCCTTGTGCTGGATCTATCACAGGGTCCCTAGGCAGGAAGCTGGTATTGGTCCAAGAGAGCATATTATAAACTCAGGGATAAAAACGCAAGACACAGAGTCATGAAGATACAATTGAAAAGAGGTTATTGATGCTCTTTGTTCAACCAAAGATTTCAAAGCTGAGCTGCATTCAAACCTACACTATTCCCTTCTTATAGCCACATACATCTCCCTTGTTTCATGATCAGCACACCCATATGTCCAGAATGGCTATCATCAAAAAGTCTGCAAAGGATTAGCAAGGATACAGAGAAAAGAGAACCCTAGTATACTGTTGGTGGGAATGTAAATTGGCACAGTCGCCCTGAAGAATAATATGGCAGTTCCTCAGAAAACTAAAAACAGAACTACCATAGGATCCAGCGATTTCACTGCTGGGTATATAGTCAAAGAAAACAAAACACTAATCACAAAAGATAAATGCACCCAAATAGATATACATGTCACTACACATGTGTGTGTGTACACATATGTATTCCATTATACATATTAATATACAATGGAATATTAGTCATAAAAATGAGTGAAATCTTGCCTTTGTGACAGTGAGGATGGACCAAGAGAGAAGCATGCTTATGAAATAAGTTAGAGAAAGACACATTCTCTGCTATTGCTTATATGTGGAATCTAAAAAATAAGGCAAACAAATGTATGTAACAAAAGAGAAGCAGACCCGCAGATACAGAGATCAGAACAGTGGTTACCAGTGGAGAAAGGGAATGGCAAAGGGGGTGGATAACGGCATGAGAGTCAGAAACATAAACTACTCTGTGTGAAATGAATAAGGGTATGTCATACAGCGCAAGAAAATGTAGCCATTATTTTATAATAACCTTATTTAATTTTATTTTTTGTTTGTTTATTTAACACTTTTATTGAGTACATTCTATGTTTTGTGTACAATGTTATGCAAGGGGTATACAGCAGTAAAGAAAAATGAGCTAAAATCTGGTGAGAAAAAGTCAATGAAAAGCTAACAAATGTTTTTTTTTTTTTCTTCCTGGTTCAGTTAAAATGTAGCCATTATTTTATAATAACTTTAAATGAAGTATATAACCTAGAAAAAATATTGACTCACTATGTTGTACACCTGAAGCTAACATAATGCTGTAAATAAACTATACTTCAATAAATGTTTTTAAAAATGAAGACACATTTCAGTGGTTGTTGCTAGGAAAAAAAAAAAGCACGATGCATTAACAATTTACAGCCACTTAAAATACATCACAGTGGCAACAAGACGAAAAATCCACAACTTTGGGCTCCTAAGTAAGCTTCACTTCCACTAGGTGGCGCTCTGTATTAACAGAGTTCTTCAGTGTTGATGGAGAGACAGCCTGGGGAAGTTAGCTGTTGGGAGTCTCTTGTCTGCCTCTGTTTTCAAAAGAGCACGTTTTGGGGGAAGTTTTAAAAATTAGCTGTGTCACTGAACCCTAAAGACAACCAGTCTCATAAGTTCCACTGGGAGGGAAAGCAAAGGTCAGAAGCTGGATCACTGTATCCGTGATACAGTGACGATATCACTTTATAAATAATAACAACAGGTCAGAATGCATATGTATCATACCTGTTGCGCTGATATACTGTGTGTCCAAAGCATAGTTTCTGTTTTGCTAAACACAAGCAAAACAGAAACAGTGTGCTTGTCACCACACATGACAAGCAAAAGCAAATCAGTTAACAGTTTACTCAGATGTCCCTGTAGTAAGAATTCCAAAGAATCAGAGAAAGAGAGAGGAAAAGAGGGGTATGAGAGGGAGGGACCACTGAGAGAGAAAGGAAGATAGTGAGACTGGCAAAAAAGAATATAAGTGAATTTGAGAAATGGAGATGGGGGATTTAAAAAAAATAACTACAAAAGACTGAAAGGGTCCTTGAGAAAAAGAATAGGTACTGAAATAGAGAAACTGATTCAGGCCATACCTTGGGCAAGGCATATTTGGGGAGCTTCATCTGGGCAAACGCATTCCTTCGGTAGGACACGTAGTAATGTGGCCGTCCCCCTGATGTCAGCTGCAATGTAAACACAAAGGTGGCAGTTACAGGTCACAGAAGAACAGTCCCTGCACGGAAGGGGTAGGTACCAACACAACAGCGCGAGTGACTACTGTGGGCAAGTGTAAAGCACTGGCATCCAGTTCCAAAACAACTCGGTGTGTGTGAGCTGGTCAGAGGCCCAAACTGAACCCCCTTGACAGAAATACAATTCTTCGACTTGCCCTGTGGCTCAGAAGTCAGGAAAGAATTTTGGTTATTTTTCTTTTAATTGACACAAGCCTGAGGGGATATGGGATCAGAGCCCCTCAGCAACCCAGCTCTCTCTAGCCCCATGACTGTGACCACACCAACAGGTCCTTGTGCCATATCAAAGGGAATGGGCCAGGTCACACAGTGGCAGGACCGGAGCCCCCATCCCCGGGCACTGAATTCCAGTTTCGGGCAGTCACATCATTGGCTGTGTGCTCGTCCCCCACACAGCAGTGCTGCTGATGTTGACAGATGGAAAGCCAAGCCAGGACCATGGTTCTAAATCATTCTCGAAATCCCCCTCCCGGAAGAGAATGGTGAGCTAGCGCCCCAGGTCCATCCAGGATGCACAGCCCAAAAGAACCTGTGGTCTGAGGGAGGGGACCGAGCGGTGTGGTCTCATCTCAGTGGAGCACCATGAGGAATGAGGTGTCAGGGCTGCACTGCCAAAGTCTCTCTTAATCCACCTTTAATGAGATATTATTGACACATAACATATGCAGTTTTAAAGTGTGCAGTATGATTTGATGCATTTATGTTATGAAATGTTTACCACATATAAGGTTAGCAATCACCGCCATCTTTCCATTTAATTAAGATTGTATGTGCGTGTGTCCGTGTGTATGTTGATAATATTTCAGACTTATTCTCTTAATAATTTTCAAGTATATAATATAGTATAGCCACCATGCTGTATACTACACCCCCAGAACTTATAGCTAGACATGTGTACCCTTTGACTAGCATCTCTCCATTTCCCTAGCCTCTGAAAACCACCATTTTACTCTCAGTTTCTCTGGATTCCTGTTGCCACTCTTAACTCATATAAACACCTGGATTTTGAAGTCAGTTGGTTTGCATACTCAGAATGTCAACAAATCTCTGTGTCATCAGACACATAAAAACGTGACTGGTAAGTTATCATATTCACCATGATGTGGCCAGCTGTCTCTTAGTCCTAGCAATGGGTTATATATTCATAGCGGCCTGGGTAAAAATATATATAAAACTCTAAACGCACACTTGATTCTCATTTGTAAGTCATATATATGGATTATAAACTGTTAGAAAACAGGAAAGGTCCCTGGAAGCAACACTGATGGAGAAATGAATTATATATAGAACCAATATGGGTAACCATTTCCCATTTTAATGTCACTTGATAATTTGATGCTGAAGTTATCAGAGTGCTCATTACTCATTTTCCTGAAGCAAAAAGGAAGTGTGTGTGTGTGTGTGTGTGTGTGTGTGTGTGTGTGTGTAATTGTGAAACAGTTTAAAAGTACAAGGAATTTGAACATTTGCTTTTCAATATATGGGATCAAATATTCTAAATTATAATTTCTTGCCCAAGTAAATACAGTAGTGTCTAGAATGTCTCCATCATAGTGAAATTGTATGTATGTATGTGTATTATATATAAACTATTTACCAATAGTAACTTTGTCAATTTTAACATGAAAAGCAACAACTGAGTTTTTAAATGTTTTGTCTAAACAAGTTTAAAGTTTTATTAATTGCAAAATGAAACCAAAGGATACTGGTTCCTTCTCTCTTCTAATTGCTTCTGAACCCTCAGTTTCTCAAATTGTTCTCTACTCTCTCTCACCTGAATGTCTCATCTGAATTCTCTTGATCCTAATCACAGCAGTGCCTGACAATAGTGGCTGATCACTGGCTCTGCCGCTCCCCACCTCCAGCCACCCCACAGCGTGTTACGCCTGGCTCTCTATTTTTAAGGCAGGTTCTGAAGAGGTGGCTTGTTCGCTAACTGCTCTAGGAAGAGACTGACATATCTGCTCAGTCCCATTGACGACTGAAGACAGCCTCTTTGGAATGCAGGTGATGTGATGAGGATGAATGCAAGTGTGCGTAGTTCTGGAGACAACCTGAGTATTCAGGGCAGTGTCCCCAGGACCCCGTTTTGACACATCCTCCAGACACTGCCCCAAGGAAGTGAAACAGAAGGGAAGAGGGCAGGGCAGAACCTTTAAAAGAATGACTCGTCATAGGACAGGACAAAGACTGATTAGAACCAACTGGGTCCANCTGGAGACAACCTGAGTATTCAGGGCAGTGTCCCCAGGACCCCGTTTTGACACATCCTCCAGACACTGCCCCAAGGAAGTGAAACAGAAGGGAAGAGGGCAGGGCAGAACCTTTAAAAGAATGACTCGTCATAGGACAGGACAAAGACTGATTAGAACCAACTGGGTCCAAGATGGAGGGAAGATTCTGCCTCCAAGGCACCGTGAGCCTTGGATGCATTACACACTCACTGTAATACACTGTAGTACACCAGCACGCTAAAAGACGTGTCAACCAGTGCCGTGACAGTTCTGAGGGCAACCATGAAAGGTCAAAAGAGGGTGGTGGCCCAATTCCTGGAGACGCCTGCCTCTTCCCCCAAATAACGGCAATAATCCTCCCACTGATTAGCCTATGAAATTACCCAGACTGCAAAAACTAACTGTGCCATACTTCTAAACTCTCACTCGTCCTCTGAGATGGCCCACACGCTGTCTGTAGACTGTTTCTCTCCAAATATATCCACTTCTTAACCAATCACTTTATCTCTGAATTCTTTCACTAAGAAACAATAACTTCAAATTCACAGGCAATAGAAGGAATTACTATTCTGTTAGTATAGAAGCTTCAACTTGGTAATGTTCCNCCCACACGCTGTCTGTAGACTGTTTCTCTCCAAATACATCCACTTCTTAACCAATCACTTTATCTCTGAATTCTTTCACTAAGAAACAATAACTTCAAATTCACAGGCAATAGAAGGAATTACTATTCTGTTAGTATAGAAGCTTCAACTTGGTAATGTTCCTTTTGTTAAAAAAAAAAGAATGCCTTTGCTTCTTTCTCTACTGTTCTTTAGGGAGGGCAGGCAGGTGAGGGGGCTGCATTAGAAGCGGGGAAGGGAAATGTCTGTGAGACAATGAGCGGAAGCGGATCTTTCATACCTGAACAAACACATAATCATCCTGGACAATCAGAGAGTCTGGGTCAATGTAGCCTGGGAAAGGTTTATTTCTGTTGGCCTCTGTGCAGTTCTGCATTCGGCATGTTAGGTATTGTGAATCTGAAAAAAAAAAAAAAAAATGCGGATGGGGTGGTCTACACACAGTATACAGAGTCAGAGTAGACATTTTCCGTTTCTCTTGCTTTCTGCAATTCTTTCAACAAACCTCACATTCTCTATTAACTACATTACTGTTGTTATTATCTTTGTTTAAATTTTCATGATTATTTTACTCACTTGCTATCAACACCACCACCATTTCCCAGTCATCCTAGAATACTAAATTCTATTAACTAATTTTTTTTCCTTCCAAACCAAAATGAAAAAAAAAATTCAAAAGCTGGCAATAATACTTGTGCTTTTTAAGTCATTTTTCTTATTAATAGGATTCACCTCCATACTCTGATAAATAGGGACACACACAAACATACATGCAAGCATTGGTCATCTCATGCTAGAAGTGCACTGTTATAAACAATAAGGCCCTAGGTCAAGATAAAGGTTTTTCTTCTATTACTAATTGGAAATAAAACAGAATTGAGAAGAGCTTCCGTACTCAAAAACATTGCTCTCATTTTATAGTTGAGTAAACTAAGACCCTGCCTCTCACCTGAGACTAGAGCAGGTGATAAACATGCCAGTAAAAATGACTCTTAACAGATCTGACCCCTGCTGTTGCCAGGATTAATATATTGTACCAGGGAGGCTGTGTCTGTTTTTCAGCCACAACCGTTCTGNAAAAACATTGCTCTCATTTTATAGTTGAGTAAACTAAGACCCTGCCTCTCACCTGAGACTAGAGCGGGTGATAAACATGCCAGTAAAAATGAGTCTTAACAGATCTGACCCCTGCTGTTGCCAGGATTAATATATTGTACCAGGGAGGCTGTGTCTGTTTTTCAGCCACAACCGTTCTGCCCTCTCTATGAATCAGACGTCACTCAGACCTCCCTTTGCGGAACTCCCAGATACATTCAAACCAGTGCTGCTTCAACCTCCCCTCACGCTCATCTCTTCTCTCCAAGTGATTCTTCTAATCTGACCTAAAATATGTTTAGAAATTTGGCCAAATTTTCCGCCAGTTAAGAGGCTTTACATTTGTATTCCCTCTGTTCTAAAGGCTTCTCCCCAGGTTGTTCTCTAAAAAAGGCCTAGATTTCAGCTTACTGTTATTTCCGGGGGTCTCCTATGATTGATCGCTTTTCAACAATACTCCATCCTGTTAATTCCCTTCATAGAACTTACCATAATCTAAGTATGAAACAAATCAGCACATAGTACATAATAAATAAATATTCTTTGGAACATGCCACTTTACTGGAATAAAAATCTTTTTGAACGAAAAAGGAAATTATTTTACCCTTTTTTTTTTTTTTTTTGATGTTTAATGAATGGGTGAGTTTGATTTTAGGACATACAAAGATGTATGAAGAAATACACTCTTCCAAATGGAGAAATAAGGACATGATTATTTACATGAAATGGGGGTAGGCAATTGTACGCTGAGTTGGATATAAGGATTCACTGATGACTTCCCCGAAGGAAATTTCTAGCACTGCTGCTGCTGCTGCTAAGTCGCTTCAGTCGTGTCCGATTCTGTGCGACCCCATAGTGGGCAGCCAAACCTGTATTCTACAAGCAGTGCCACTAGGGGGCGACATGCACATTTGCTCCAACTGACCAATGGCTGACAGATGCTGATAAACTCTAAGGAGAGGGAAGGAGAGCTTTATCCACAGTCTTCCTTTATCCTGTTGCCACGTGTGGGGCTGGAAATAGCTCTCAAGTATATATTTTAACCCATCTAGTCCTCCAAAGAACGACTAAAGAAAAGACTTCTACTCTCCCTTCCCCATCTACTTTTTTAGACGTTCTTATATAATTTATTAACTATATTAATAATTATAAATATATGTTATACATATATTATAATTAA